>JAJMAV010000137.1:0-26212 GCA_030565045.1 Starmera caribaea
ATATTATTGAAATCTAATATGATTTAGGACTCAGCAGGATGATCCAGCTCATGATACATGCAGATATTAGTTTTTGCTTGGTTCATTCTAGTGCAGCGTGCCTTAATTAATCATTAACCTTGAACTTATAATATTGGATATTTAAATTGGTTCTCCAGATTACAAGAAGTTAAGGCATGTACATATAAGTTTGAATTTAAATCAAGTAAATTTTGTAATTTTAATTGGCTTGAATCACTTGGTTTCATTCCTTTTTGGTTTTGACTAAATCTTGATTAATATACTAACTGTAATTTAATTCAATTCATGTCGTCGATGTCGACTGAATAATATTCATGATCGAGTGGATCTGAGAAGCATATAGTATTATGCTTAAAAACAATCAAAACTATCTGAGATATATAGCCGTAGTAGACTGTAGTACACACTGCACAGGCTGGTACTGATAGTAGATACTAAAAGCTCATTAATATATCATTTACCTTCTGAGCTACATAATATGTAGTCAACTGAGAACTCCTCTGTCGTGACACTGTGACCACTGTAGTTACTAGTAACTGTGGAGTCAATTTATAATATCTTCGAACTGCGTGGTTTTCAAATCTCAAATCTCAAATTTCAAACTCTCAAAGTACATACATACATACATAATTTGTAACTTGTAAGTTGTCAGGTCATTCAGCCATGCTTAAATAAATATAAACAATTTCAAAATCACAAGGTAAACGTTGAGCATTGATACTCAATAGCCATTGCCGTCAAACAAATAGACCGCGCGCTTGCTGCAC
Source organism: Starmera caribaea (assembly GCA_030565045.1). Classification (NCBI taxonomy): domain Eukaryota; kingdom Fungi; phylum Ascomycota; class Saccharomycetes; order Phaffomycetales; family Phaffomycetaceae; genus Starmera; species Starmera caribaea. The sequence continues at coordinate 789 of JAJMAV010000137.1, forward strand.
CCCTAGATACAACACACCATCCAGCGCAATGCCAGAGCCTCTACTGGCACACACATCTTGCATTGGCTGCAGGCTCAGAAGGAGAGGCTGCGATAGAAAGAAACCAGTCTGCTCAGGCTGCGAGAAGCTCAACATCCCTAAAGAGTTCTGTGTCTATTACGAGAAGATAGGTATGAAGGGGAAAACAGCGTCTTACACTTTGGACGAAATCATTCAGAAAAGACGTGCTTTGCTCAGGGAGAAAATCGATGCCAAAAACAACTATGAAGCTCAATTGTTTCTCGCAAAAAAAAGCAAGAACCCTAGATTCTATTATGAACAATTCACAGACTTGAAAAATATCATTAACCAACCTTACGATAGAATGAACTATTTGAGAAGAGAATATTTTGAAAGTGAAAGTAATACTGGGTTCATGGATAAAATTAGTTGGCTAGCAATTGCCCAAGCTAATCATGAATTATGGTCCTCTATTACAAAATTTAGAGCCACTGTGGGTGTCCAAAAGAAACAAGCCGACAGAAAACATCAAGATTTCTTCCGTCAATTAGAAGAAAAAACAAAATTCAACACCATCACTGATCGTATTAGATTAATGAGTTTAGGCGTTGAACCAATAGAAACTCAAATCTTCATAGATTTATTAATCGAATGCGTCAAGTCGTTTCCTTCTTTCAATATGCTTAAGTTATTAATGGCTAAATTTCTACATTTAAATGACTCGCGTTTAGTTAGACTTGATAAGGAAAGATTTATGGAAGAGTTCAGTGATTTATTTATAGGGGATCCAAACGATGGAACTACTCAGTTGAAAAATTCAGCAAAAACTCAATTCACTTCTTTAGAAGCCGTGTTCGGTGCTTTAGGTGTTTGCTCAGTTACATTAGCAGCAATTGCATACCCAATCATGTATGAATACATAAAGAAAAACTTATTTGGTGATAAAAACGAATTAAATTTTGTGATTTTATTTCATTACGCTGAAGTTATAAATTCACTTGCATTTTCTTTATTAGGATATCTGAAATTCATTCCAATTGATTTCTATTTAAGTCACACTTTAGTAAGAAATTATCAAGTACATCTACCTTATGGTGATAGAGATGGCTCAGATGGAATGTTGATACGCCATTGGGTAAGTGATTGTATCACTTTGGCAAAAGTATACAACTTACATCAGGATATTGATGTCAAATACGCACATTCAACAACAGAATTAAGACAATGCTTGAAATTATTATATTTTTTTGGGATAATCGCTGATATTTTTGAAAGTTTAGAGACGGGTTTGCCTCCTTTACTCAAACCTCATCAGATTAAATATAATTATAAAATCTTACCCTCAACGGTTTCGAATTTGGTTTTAACTATCAATAAAGTTTTAAATAAATATTTTGACGTGACTCCAACTTTATCTCCTCAAGAGTTTATAAGCTTTGTGGAAAATGACTTGATTGATGAACTTCAAATGTCTTTCGAACTGGAATTTATATCAATTGATCAAGTTTTAAGATGTTGGTGTGAATTTGATGTTGATGCTAATGTTGATAAACCAAACGCCATTCAAGCTGTTGCTTTACGAATCATAATCAGTTTATTTTACTACTCTTTTGTATTAGCTTTATATGAATTGTGTCTGCAGAAAATTAAAGAGTTTAAGCGTTTATTTGCGAATGACTTTAATATCAAATTCAATGTTGAATTACTAGAGAAAAAATTTAATATATTGACAGTTAAATATGCTGCCCTAATTTGCAACAGTATTTTAATAATTTTACAAGGTTTCCAAAATTTATTGAAACACCCCAAAATTCTAACTTTATACCCAGGTTGTGCAATTTTCATCGTTCATGTATTGATTAATGCGTCTTTGAGGAGAGCAGACTTGGTACTTGGAAGAGTCCTTTTGGAAAATTTGAATCTAGATCCAACAGTTTTCAAACAATTCTTGGATAAAACAACTTTTGAGAAGTCTTTTATTGATAAATCAAAAATTAATGCAACTAATTTGAACTCCAAATTTTTTGGATTTGATTTCAAAGAACTCACTGATACTAAGTTTGATAAAGACCCAATCATGCTGTCAAAGAAGTTTGAAAAGTCTTTTATCAACTCAGAAAATATTGCTTTATATATGTATAAGTTTGTTAACGATTATACTAAAAGTCTGGAAAATGATGTCTTAAATTTATCTTTTTTGAAAGATAACTACGTTTTTTATCAAACTGTTGTTATTTTATCTTTTATGATTGACGTCATAGCCGATGTGAAAAATGGTCCTTTTGGATTCATCAAATTAGAAGAATCTGATCAAAATTTTACAGAAAGTATTTCAAACAACAATAATCCAAGTGAGAATATCCAAATTAAAACCACTCATACAAATCAAAATGGATTTTATAACAATCAGAATTCAATGCCTTATAATGTTAACAATGTCACTTATCAACCCCAGAATTCATTACTACCAATCAATAATAATCAGTTACCAAATGTGACACAACAATTTAGTTACAGCCAGCCCGTTCAACCAGTTTATCAACCAATGTATTCTACTCAACCAGCTGTATTGAATTACCCATCAAATCAGCTACAACAACAACAGGTATCAAATCCACAACGTAATAATTTTATTTCAAACCAACAAGCAGCATCAAGCTCAGCACCTTCAACTTCTGAATATGGATTATTCGATATTCCTGACTTTAATTTCAACATGGATAGAATCATGGGTATATACCCTGAAATTATTCAAAATGAAGAAAGTTTAAATAAAATTTATTTCAATGATCCTCTTAGATATGGTGATGAATCTTTTTACAGAAAAGACGAGAGTTCTTCCTTTGTTGATTTTTGGAAAGTTTTTACCGAAAAGAATTTTCAAAGTCAATGATTTTTGACTCCCCTACTCGGATTCTTATAATCAGCATAAATTAATATATTGGGTAATTAATTTTACGAAAATATTATCAATTCATGATTATTTGTTTATTATGTTGTTATAATTAGCGAAAACAACAACAAGAAAAAAAAAAGGAAAAAAAAAAACCTAATATAAAAAAAAAAAAACTCTGTTTAATTATTTGATATTCAATTAATGTTTGTTTTTTCTCCATTCTAAAAGTTTGGCCAATTTCTCTGGTTTACAGCCAGTTTGTAAAAATTCATGTTTCAATAACTCATCTGTACTTGCTCTATATCTTACATCAACACAAAGACAAATACTTAGGAATTTTTTAATTTGAATTGATAATAATTCAGGTTTTTTTAATTTTGGTGTACCATTTGTTGCAATTAAAAATAAAGCTTTCAGTGGTTCTTCATTTAAATAAGGTGGTTCACCCTCGATCATTTCAATCGTCATAATACCTAACGACCAAACGTCTACTTTTTCATCATATTCTTTTGTTTTAACAACTTCTGGTGCCATCCAATAAGGTGTTCCCACCATTGTTGCTCTTTTATTCTTTTGAGCAGTTAATTTTGCACAAAACCCAAAATCTGTAATCTTAATATTACCTTTCAAATCTAATAACACATTATCAGATTTGATATCTCTATGAATAATTTTTTTATCATGTAAAAATTTTAAACCTTTTGTAGTTTCATAACAAATCAAGGCAATTTGATCTTCCTCAAATTTCGTGTTATTATTTTCAATGACATCAGTTAATGATCCACCTTCCATGAATTCCATAACAACCCATAATTCATAACTATCTTTCAAATAAGCTTCAAGAAAATTAACAATATTTGGATGTTGAGAATCTTTCATAACTAAAATCTCATTAACAATTAATTCCTTCTTTGGTTGAACATTCAAATCCATTTTTTTGATGGCAACTTTGATACCATTATTTCTTAATGATCTTGCAAGATAAACAGTTCCAGAAGCACCCTTCCCTGCTTCATTGATTGTTTCAAAAAATGGAGATGGATCAATTGGTCTTGCAACTTTTCTCAGATTTTCCATAATCTGTTTATCATTCATTGCACTTATTCTTTTTTCTTCATTGCGCTGTTTTACTGATGGTGGGTTCAATTTTGGTACTGTCTGTGGAGGTTGTTGTAACGGAGCTGCTGCTTTTGATTTGAGTGGAGTTTGTAAATTATTGGAAACAGCTAATGCGGCGGCAGCAGCTGCTGCTGCTGCAGGAGATTTTCTTTGATTAGCTAGTTGCTGCTGTTGTTGTTGTTGATGATGATGATGATGATGATGATGATGCTGTTGTTGAAGTTTTTTGTAATTTTGCTGTTGTTGTTGAGAAGGCTGTTGTTTAAGAACGGGTCTATTTTGACCATATTGAGGTAGTTGCTGAAGAGGTTTATTTGGAGAATACCTCTGTTGTTGCTGTAAAGTCTGTTGTTGTTGTTGTTGCTGATGTTGTTGAGATCTCACTGGTGGTCTTGGGGCTTGTCTTGAAGGTGTCAAATCTTTATTATGGAAAACTGGAGTAGGAATTGATCCAACTGATTTGAGCTGACTAGCTTCCTGCTGAGCTTGCTCCAAATATGGGTTTGGGATAGCAGTTGGTGAATCATATTTAGCATCATACAAAGTATTCTCGTTAGAAGTTTGAACTTTCACGGACTGGTTTTGTAAAGATTGAGTAGGTGGTGGTGACTGTGGTTTATTGGATGGTGATTTCAAAGTTTTAGTTTCGAAAGAAGAGATTTGGTTTGGTGGAGATGGAGCTCTTCTCAACGGTATTAATTCATCATTTTGCTGTTGTGATTCAGTAGCATATTTGGTGTGATAAGGTGTAACTTTTGGTGGAGATCCTTTTAAAGGAGAGCTGTAAGGTCTAGATAGATCATTCAAGAGCTTACCACCATTCATATCAGTTGAACTATTTGATGAAGAGTTTGAATCATTTGAATAATTAGATTTATGATAACCTTGAGTGGTATAATTCTGTTGATTACGCTCTTGTTGATCTTGATAGAACTCTAAAACTTCAATAACAGCAACTGGATTAGTAGCCCAATCTTCATTAGTGATTTGAGAATGTTCTAATAATCTTTTCCAATTCTCTGGTAAACCGGTAAAACTTCCACTAGTTGGATCAAATCCAACATGCACTTTGTGAGTAAAATTTGTTGGTGAAGAAACTGCACCAGTTAATGGTGACTTGGCAAAAATTGCATCTAACCACCCATATAGATCGTTGCTTGATTTCAATGATATAAATAAGGATTTTTTCAAACCACTGTTTCTGATTAGTTCCAGACAGAAAGGTCTCAATTGTACACGAGACAGATTTATTATAGAGTTCAACGATATTCTGAGCCACTCTTGATCAGAAGTTTCTGTTTTGTAAAAAATCAAGCTGGTATCATTCAGCACCAAGTATCTTTTTGGCCATCTAAAAGACATTATACCATCGTCTTTAACGTTGACCCATCCTTGTCTTCTAATAGGAAGCTTGGAAGGCGAGGAAGAAAAAGAAGAAGATGACACTAATGAAGATGATGTGGGATTAGAGATCAATCTTGTTTGCTCGATAAACTGCTGCTGGTTGTCGGAACCGTTCAGCTGAAGCTGGTGCAGCTGCTGCGATGGTGGTTTTGGAGCAGGTCCTAAGTTGGAAAAATCGTCCTCGTTGAACATGGTGGCAGACAGCGACATTTCAAAGATCTGGAAAGGTTGTTTAATGAGGATCTGAAGATGTGGTTTGATTTTTAAAATATGAAACAACACAATTTTTTTAAAAAGAATTAACAATTCTGGTGATGATTTGAGGTGAGCCTTGAGCTTTATACTGATTGTCTCTTTTGTCAGAAAATAGTACAAGCTGTAATGGATGAGATCACAGCGGTGGTTTCTTTCTTAAATTGTGAATTGTAAACTAGTTTATTTTAAGATTTGAATTTTGTTTCGATATGGCAGAGAAAACGCGACTTTTTTTTTTCACGGTGTGCAAAATTCAAATCACTCCTTCGCGGTTATTTCTGCTGTAAAGCAACTTTCAAAAAACTGCTTTTTTGGCAGTGGCAGCACAGATAGAGAGCGCGGAGTGCAAGAGACACATGGATTTTTTCTACAGCTGTGTAGCTCAATTATTGGAAGAGTTATAATCATTTTTAGTAAAATGAAGCTGTTGATTTCCTAATTGGGCAATGAGCAGCACTCTCAATCATAAAGATGAGCATAGAATTTATATATTGATTATTTGTATTCAATGGCAGAATAACAGTACCTCTCACAGCTGGCTGGCATCGTCCTCTGCATCATCTTCTGTGATTTCATTCCAATAGGAGTAACTGAGCACTGTAAAACCAATCACAACAAACAGATCTCCTAGCAATTGTTGACCAGTGATTTTGACACCAAATAGAATCCACTCAAAAAGACCCACAAAGAGAATGGTGATCAAAGAGCTAACTGAAGACAGCACGGGGGATGTTAGTGTCATCAAAGCTAGGAATGAGAGCGAGAAAATCATGTTAGAGATCACAGACATGATTATGATGAACCAGCTGTAACTGTCTCTAATGAGCTCAAATTTGCTGATTTCTAATAGATCCACAGCAACGATAATGAACCAAACTGTAAGCAAAGTGGTCAGTCCAATCAACGAAGCACAGAAATTAGAAAAAGCAACCATTCTTTTAGATGAGACAGAATTCATTGGAGGACAGACAAACTTTTTGTACAAAACTTCATAGAGTCCGTAAAGAATGGCACCAACGGAAATGATGACATCTCCAAAAAGTCTACCTCCACTGCTTTGGTAATCACCATTCTTTTTCTCTCCACTATAAGCAACAAAGAAAACACCAATAATAGCTAATCCAACAGAGCTTAGTTTCAAGTAGGTGAACTGTTCATTTAAAAGTGGCACCGCAAACAACAATGCCGTAAAGGCAGAGCAGTTATATATAGCTGTGATATCTGATGCTGGTGACATGCCCATAGCAATATACCACGTCATTCCAGCAGTGGTCAAAATTGAGGTGATAATTATTATCTTGACAATAATATTCCGTATTGGTTGTGATTTGATGAACTGTATTGGTGTTGATGGAAATTCATAAGTTTCTCTTCCTAAGATCACTTGTGCTGTGGTGTAAATGTTCTTGTGCTGATTGACTATACTAGCTTTCATATTGTTTTTATATGAATTTGATTGTAGTTTATTCTTGTACTTGAAATGCTTGTAGTTTGCAATGATAAGCACCTGCAACGGCCATATCATCCACCAAGACCCATGTGTTACCAGCAATAAGAAATACGGCTGTTTGAAACCCAAATTGTTGTATAAATAAGAAGTCAATTCAGTTTGAGAGACAAAAGACACCAATGAAACCACGAAGAAGAAGCACACAGAGATGAGTTTTTTCGCTGACTTGTGCTTAGCCACCACTGGCAGTTGCGCACCAAAGCCTAAAGGCGTGTACTCGTTGGAAAGACGGGACATTTTGGCAGCACCAGTTGAAGTATGAGAGATGATGATAATATAATCTTCTGGATGTTGAATTGTGCGAGTTCAGATAATACTTCATGTGCAGCGTGTCCAAACCGCATTCATAAACATATAATAAATTTAACTACAAATTATCACTAAAAGACAGTTTGACAGCCGAAAGTTAATGCTTTGGAGGTATTTAAAAGATTACATCCTGTTGGCAGAGTTATGATTGTTTGATGGAACTAATTTTGAGATTAATTCCATCTTGAATAATTCCAAAAATTGAAAAATAGATTCACATAATAAGTAGAGACTTGGTTCATCCATATCTCATTGATGATGATGATGATGATGATGATGATGTGAATGGAAAGACCCTACTCTAATATAATTAATGCAAAAATTTTATCACCATCCAGTTTATTTCCAATTTCAATCAAAGTTGCATTTCACCTAAAACTCAATTTCTTCTCCAGTTTTCCTATCTATGATCTTCAAGAAATAGTATTTACTTAGAATACCATCATCTCCTTCTGTCAAATAGACACCATTCAAGCTTTTGAAGAATGAGACTTGATTTTCAATCAATTTATCTATATTCAAATAAATCAAAACATCACTGAAATATCTTAAACCAGAAACCTGTCCATTAGCGTTTTTAGGTTCAGTTGATGAGGTGAAATGTATATGATTTCTGTTCATTCTGTTCAACCCACCAGTGTTCAAAATCAACTGTAATTTCTGACGGGTTGTACCATGTATTAGTTGTTTTGGATAAGACTCTTTTGAGTTTGATAATGGTTCTAAATTATCATTTGTGACTTGTTTCAAAGAGTGCCCTTGATTAGCACATACATGAAGCACGCCATCTTTATTGGACAATGTAAATCTTTGTTTATTGTTGTTTGCCACTACTCTTTCTATATCAGCTTGAGTTGTTTTATGTGTTTTCAGTTTATTGGTTTTCAGTAGATCTGTTAATTTGACGTAACCTTGTGAGTCTATGGCAAGTCTTTCTTTCACTGCTCCGTGACGCAGTAGGTAACTCAGGGCCTTGGAGATCAGAACATCTCGCTTCTCTGGATCCAATGTGCTCATTAATTCAACATTAATAAATAGGTAATGAAAAACTATAAGTGTCATAGAAATTTATTTCCTTCAAAAATCCAATGTACAAGTTACAACGCATATTCATGAAATACATAAATACCCTACAATGAGTCATAAATACATGTTTCGTGGATTCGTAGCTGTGTGACGGACCGGTGAATTTTATATGTCCATTCAAAACCATGCCGGTTCCTCCTGGAATTATATTATAATCTAGTCGAACTGAAGATATCAAAACTGGTTTAAATTTTAATTCACTAAACCAGCACCACCACCGCAACAACCACCGTTCATTGCAGCCAAAGTCTTTTTGGCAGTCTTGATACTTTCATTGTCCCCGAGCTCAGTATGTTCATGAATGTTTAGATCTGTGTGCGAGTTAGTAATGAAAAAGAAGAAAACCCAATAGAGTGAAGATGATTGATTATACTAACGGTATTTACCAGATTCCTGTTTTTTTCCTTGAACCAAGTTACGCAATAGAAAAGTGTTGATGTCTTCCATTTCCTTGATTCTGGCTTCTTCTGGTTTATCACTGGCTGCTCTAAAGCCAGCTTTGATCTCTTTTCTAGCTGCTAAAAGAACTTCATCATCACCTTAAAAGAAACAGTTAGTATTTCCACTTTTAGAACAAAAACGATTGGATGTCCGCATACCTCCAAATGCAAATCTGGTGGCTTTGAAAGATTGTTTGTATGCAGCAAGTGCTCTTTGTCTCAACATTGTAACTTAATTGCTGTGTCGATATTGAATAGTCGAATTAATTATGTTGTACTTCAAAAATTTCCTTTGATTTCTAATTATGACATGAAAAATTATTTTGAGTTACATACATAATTCAAGGTGGCTAGTGAAACACTTATATTAAATAATTAACACTGGCATGCGCCACGCCACGCCAGTCACGTGACAACAACCAGGATCTATCATGAGCTAGAAGTACAGAATTTAATGACCATATGTTCTGTTGAATGTACCATTGAATATGATTAATTAGAGGCTTCTGCTGTAGCTTACAATATTTGATGCCCAAAGACTAATTTTCTCAAGTGAAACCGCCCAAAATTATCATTAATTTATCTGAAATCTAAACTCAAAGCTAAAAACTAACCATCCAACGACATTTTCTGCAATTCTGAGGACGTGTTGAACATCAACAACAAGCTCTCACGACGCATCAGCAATGGTGAGCCAATTGGTGATGAGGATACTGCTCTTCTTTTGAACTTGGCGCCGGAACTTTCGTCAACAGATCTTTTTCTTAGCAATGTATTTTTATATTCTGTGGTAGTGCTAATTTCAACCTTATCATCACCATCTAACTGTGTTTCACCGCTTTCACCATTTTCACCACCAGATGCATTTGCTACTAGAGGTATAGGAATGTCTAGTTTACCCAAACTGCGTCGATTCCAACTTTCGTTTGCCTTTCGTATTATATCATATTTGTCAGATTCATCTAATTGATCTCGAATAGATTTGTTTCCTGTTGAAAGACCACTGGAAAAACTTTCATCATTATTGATACTCATCAAAGTCATTTTCTCATGACTTATCTCATTCTGTAGTGGGATGTTTTCAAATTGTAATTCTGATGTGATTCTTTTAAAAGACTTAAGTTGAGGCTTGAGTGAGTTTCTTGAAACCAATCTTTTGAAAATAGGCGTGGTTTCTGTGTTGTTAATACTAATTACCCCAGCTCTATCAGTGCCATCTTGTAAACTTAAATTCATAGTTTTTCGTATAGGTGTATTCTTATCAAAAGAATGTGTGAGCCAGTTTTGCATTTTGAAATCATTAGAAATATTCATCGAGCTATCAGAATCTGAATCTGTTTGTTCACTAGCAGATATATTAGGTGAATGTCTTGAATTATCACCAAATTTGACTCGTTTATCATTCTCATTCATTGCATCATTATTTTGTTTATCAGCAATAAAACTATCATCATCCATCTTTTGAGTGTTATTCTGTACATCAACTTCATATAATGAGCTAGATAAGTTACTTGATGGGTAGGATAAAATACCGCCAAAACCACTGTGGCTGTTAGTACCATGATTGTGATAGTTTTTCTGGTAGATATGATTGTGGTTATCAAGCGGATCAATTGTCATTGAGTCTGTAGTGGGCTGGAATTTAGATTCCTGCTTGTTCACAGGAGTAACTGGAGCAATATCATCACTAGAAAAAGTGTGATCGGAGGGCATTGAAAGTCTGGAGGCTGTTCTTGTCGTATAAGTTTGATACTGTTTCTAATTGAATTTGATATCGACTCAAAATTATATCAAGAAATTTCAGATTTTCAAGTGCATGGCATAATTCTTATATTTGTTCAAATAAATTACTTCGACATATTATTTATATATTAGTTTAAATTTGAAATCAAATAAGTTAATTAATGTGAAAGCTACAACTTAGAGGTGAATCGATTATTAATGCAGTTTCTCAATTAAACCTTAATTTCATAATATACACGGTGTTTATTAAATCATTCAATTCATTAAAAAAAAACAAAAGACCAAGAACGTCATTTAAACAGCCAGTTTTTGACGACCGACTAACATATCAGCAATTTCTCTAATAGAGTTCCAATGCACAACTTTTGGCATTCTTTTGCCCAATTCAGTTTCATAATCATAAACTTGACGAATTGGTGAAAATTTGATGTGAGAACGTTGAATACCTAATATGGCTGCAGTGGCACTAATTTCACCATCATCTTGATCAAATGCTTTAGTTTTCATCAGATCCGATTTGTCTTCTATGAACTGAACAGCTTTGACAGCAAAACGGGTAGCTCTTAAACGATCAATTGGAGATGGTAAACCACCTTGTTGTACATGTCCAGGACTTGCAACTTTTGCATCAAATCTTGAATCAGCTTCATCCATTATAATTTTAGAAATAACATCACCATTTAAAGTTTTAGACGCATTTTCAGATTTTAAAATCAATTTACCTGAACGTGATAAACCTTCGCTTGCAGCAAAAGAAGATTTCAAAAAATTTATATCTAATTCAAGCTGTTCTAATGGAATACCCTCTTCTGGAACATAAGAAACTTGAGCACCAGATGCAAGTTGAGCAAACGTAGCAATGTAACCAGAGTTACCACCTTGAACTTCAACAACGAAAACACGACCTCTTGTTGAAGAAGCACTTTGTTTGACAATATCACAATATTCAACCAAAGAGTTCAAGCAAGTATCTGCACCTAGAGAATATTCAGTACCTGGAACATTATTAGATATAGTAGTTGGAATTAAAACCATTGGAATTCTAAAAGCCGGATAATCAGTTCTTGCTCCTTCCAACTGATTTAAAGAAACAAAGGCCTCAAATCCACCAACAATAATTAAACCATCAAATTGATATTTTTCAAAATAGTAAGCAATCATACCAATGTCAGTATCCAATGGAGTTGACCTGTTTGTACCTATTTCAGAACCACCTCTTGAGATCCAATCTTCAATATCTAACCAATTCAAAGATCTAACAGATTCATGTCTTGCCAAACCGGAAAACCCATTATGGATGGCATAAGGTTTGTGACCTCTAGACATACAGTAAGTGGCCATTGCATACGTAGCACTATTCATACCACCAGCTGGAGCTCCAACATTGATGATAGCAACTTTCTTTCTCTTTTCAATAGGTAATGTTGGTTCATTATGATCAGCAGAGTTAATAGACATAAAATTATTTAATTGTTCAATAAATTCACTGTCTCGTAGAGAGATAGCTTTTTTGAAATCTTTAGCTGCAATAGCTTCGGCAACTTGTTTAGTTAATTTAACAGCTTCCATCAAAGGTTTTCTAACAATTTTATTTTCAGCAATTGCAATCATTGGAGATGGTGTTGTTGGTGTTGATTCCAAAACAGCACGGACTGCTTCAACACCTTGTAAAGTTGCCAAAATACGATCATAAGCAACTGGGAGACCACCTCTTTGAACATGACCTAATGTTGTGACTCTAGTATCTAAACCTAATCTATTAACCAAGACATCTTTAACCATATTAGAGCTGATTGGAGTTAAGTCAGCAGCAATAGCACCTTCAGCAACAATAACAATAGTTTTCCGTTTACCTCTAGAACGATGTTTGGCAACAATATCACACATTTGATCTTGCCATTCCCTTGAACTTGCAGGTTTTTCAGGTATTAAGATATAATCAGCAGAAGTTGCAATACCAGCAGCTAAAGCTAACCAACCACAATGTCTTCCCATAACTTCAATGATAAAAGCTCTTGAATGTGAATTTGCAGTGGCATCGATATAATCAACAGCTTGACAAATTCTTGCTAAAGAAGAATAAGCACCGATAGTAGAATCAGTTAAAGCCATATCATTATCAATTGAACCAACAGTACCACAGATGTTGATATGTTGGTATTTTTCATGTTGTTGTTTTGTAATAACACCGGTGGCTAACAATTCGTCCATCAAAGAAGGCCATTCACTTCTGAAAACATCAGCACCAGTTAAAGAACCATCACCTCCACAAACAATTAAAGCATCGATTCCACTGGCAACCATGTTAGCAGCAGCTTTCAAACGACCTGCACGCTCCCTGAAGCTTTTGGAACGAGCAGTTCCTATACTAGTACCACCTTGAGACAACCAACCACGAACAGAATCCCAGCGCATTGGACGGATATATTCAGGACCACCTTGAACTAAACCTTCGTAACCTTCGTAGACAGCGTAAGGTGTGCAGCCTCTGTCGAGCGCTGTACGGACAATGGCTCTGACGTTGGCGTTCATACCTGGAGCATCACCTCCAGAAGTGATGATGGCGATGTTTCTCTTCTTGAAAATTGGTGATGTTAATAAGGACGAGCTGGTTGTTGAAGTTGAGGAAGAAGTGCGTGGTAAAGTGGTTGACGTGGAAGATCCAATTGATGGTGCAACAGTGGACAACGGGTGCTTGAGAGTAGTAAATCCCACGAGATATCCCATAGGATCGAGGACGTAAACTTCATCTGGTGATTGCACCGGATAGCATTGTACTTTAAGCTTGCTGGAAGCAGCAGCAGCTAGCACTGTGTCAATTGAGTCTGTCTTAAGAACAATATGAGATTTAGCTGAACGCCAGTCAGTGTCACTCAGACGGTCAGGTTGTTCGCCAGCCGTTCTGTCCAGAATGAGGTGTAAGGAGACACTGCTGTGAGGAAACTTTTGTCCACTGGAGAGCCAGACGTCATGTTGAGTAGTGTTCACTGGATGGAGACCCACTGCCTGGTAGAAAAGTAGCGCGTCTCTGATGTGGTGCTGGTGAGCAGTCTTGAGCTCGTAGAAGGAAGTTCCGTCGACCATTGAGCTGTTTGTAGTTTGTAGTTTGTAGTTTGTAGTTTGTAGTTTGTAGTTTGTAGTGTGTGAATTGATAGTGTTGTTATAATAACTTGTAAATATGTACTTGAGTATTGACTAAATTACAACTTATAATTTCTGAGCAGTTTAGTCTTACAAAGTTACAGACTAGTCAATACAGTTGATATTTATATGTGTGTGCTGCCGTCAGCTGTTGGTGTCTGTGATGTCGTGGTGCTACCACTCAGCTGATTGAGCTTGATTAAAGTTGAACTTTGATTCCAATTTCGAAGCAAGCTGCAAGATTTGGATTACTGTTTGCTCAGTCAGAAGGTGGACTTTGCAGTACATACTACATATTACATAACATGTCTACAGACTACTTCTAACTATTATGTAAAGTACTCAACTCCTGATCTGATGGAGAATCGAAACTTGAGTGATTGTGATGCTACTAGTTGTTTAAAGTTTTAGCGTTGTATAATCATGGCATATTCATAGCAATCATCTAGCTCACACAGTTTGAGTTTCATTGGTTTCCTCTGATCCTCCTTTTTTGTCCACTGGTGCATCTTCGAAACTTTCTTCTTCACTACTCACAACTGGCGATTCGTCCCACACTAGCATGTACACAAGCCCTATCATACCGTAATTCAGCTGGTCAAACTCACTTATCACCATAGTAGTTCGATTAAGCATCCACTTCTCCATCAAATTGAAAACATCAAAATCACCATTTCCTTTACTTGCTTCAAGCTGGTACTGCATTTGTTTCCACCAAATAACTGTTGTCACAATAAAAATCACAGAGAACATGAAAACTGGCACAAACATTGTCAATTGCCTACTAATTTTGTATCTTTTCTGTGCTTGCACATCCTCAATTTTGTTCATTGTTTCCAAACTTTGAGTTTTCATCAACCACATTAATCCCAATAAACCAATAACCCCAGCATAACCAAACCATTTACCAGCAGAGACAAATCCTATCAATGAAATATAAAAATGGAAAGTTCTAGCCATGATAAACGCAGCTAATGCAATCCTGAATTTCAATGCAACTCGTTTAGGTTTCCCACCAGTAAGAACTCCATAATACCCTAAACTCATACCATATAGTAATCCAAATAATTGCATCACCGCAAAAAAATCTGCTGGAATTGCAATACAAGACAGAAGAAAAATCGTTCCAGCTCCTGCTTGTTTTGCAACATGGACATTGTTCACAACAGATAACATAAACACTTTGATGAATCCATAACACGTCACAACTCCATTGAAAAGCAATAAAGTTCTATCAAATGGCTGTCTATTTCCACGTTTCTTATGGAACCTGAGAGTGGTGAGTGCAAATATGATGACATTGAAAGGAACAACCACTAATTCAATGAATTTTTTTCTGTAATGCTGTTGTAAACTTTCAGCGCCAAAACGTTGTTCTGCCTTGACTGCGACTCCTTCCAAACAGTTTTTACTATTGCCGCCACCACCAACACCATTATCATCATCATCATCACAGTGCACAATTGCACAGTATACCCCATCCTCAAACACTTCATATCTTATCATCTGGTTTTCTTTCAACCTTGCATTCACGATTCTGTTATCAATATTATTAGGGATTACAAACAGGCCAATCTCTTCTTTATTACAAGCACCAACTTTGACCTTTTCCTCTGTACATAAAAACACGCTTCCTTTTTCTAGATCACCGTTCATGACATCTTGTAGCAACATTGCCTCTTTAATTCTGAACATTAACACGGAAACTGGGTTTTGGAAACTGAAAACTTCTAGTAAAGGTTGATGTGGATAGCCACTGGTGGAATTGCCATCGGTTCCTAAGATTGGTTCACATTGGAGTATGGTCTTGCAGCTAGCAAGTGTTGCAAGCAGCAACCAGCAACAATCAACCAGTCTCATCTTGCTGTGTTTATAAATAAATAATCTCGATTCTCATAAATATATAAAGGGAAAAATTAATGCTAAATTTTCAAAAAATTACTGGGATGTACAGGCATTAAATTATATATGTCCACTAGCTTTTTCCGCTCGACTTCGTCTTCGCTCAATTTTGCAGGGTAAATTAAATTAATGGCTTCAAGCTTATGGCTTTCAGCATGAATTGCTAGACAGCATTGGGGATTACTCTAAATATATATATTTAGTACAGAATAGCTACAACAATCCACTGAAAGAATAAGTGTGGTATAATAAGTGAGGATGAATGATGAATCTTGAATCTTGATAATGAAGAAGTGCCTGCAAAAATTTAGGCATGCTTGATTACTAAATTCTTACATAAGAATCTCAAACTTTGAAGGCAATTTACTCAAAAATGGGACAGTTATATTTTCTTAAACTTTGACAGTAGTAGCATCCCACGTGTTACTATCCCCTTGTAGAGTACATAAAAAAAAATTCTCGGGCCAATTTTGAGTAAATCTCAATTTAGCTGATTTTGCCCAACAAATTTGGCACATTTTGTTCAAAATTTTCAAAAAAATTTCTTAACTATGGGAAAAACGCGATTTTCAGCCGCCAATATTTTGAAAATTGAAGACCTTCCCAAGGGAATTTTGAGAAGCCATTACTGCATGCAGATCAGAAGCTAATACATAAAAATCGTGAATATTTGATCAACGGGGTATTAAATGATCTCTTTTATATGTTAATATAGCTTTGTAACTGGTCCAGATTTATATAAAATGATCTAAACCAGTTAGATTTTTTAATTGGTAATTGACATGAACCCCTTATACTTAAGCATCAGTATTGAGTCTTGGATTCTTGAGCACCAATTTTCCAAATCAGATAAAATTTGACACATTCGTTGCAAGCTTACAATTGTTTCTTGCAGCAATTCAATATGGTGAATCTGGACAGGAATAGTTCTCGATTTATTTTTAGCTATAAGCTACACGCAACTATAAAACGATATATTTGAGTTTTCAGCTTTTTGAATTTGCTAATTCTTTTCATTAATTCAACAATTACAGCTTCAACCTTAATGAAACTACAACTCTCAATTGAACTCAACTACTTTCATACATGAATGATTTTCTGAAACCTAAATCGACGTCACATTAACATAATGTTTTATCGTACAGGCATCATTACCTTCAATGTTGAAGATCCGGTTTATATACCAATCAAGACTTTTCCAAATCATTGAAGCTGATTGCTTAAAACTCACTTCTCATGAACAAATTGCCAATGATGCTTCAATCAAAGCTTTTGAGAGAAAAGTTTATATTGATGTTAATTTCTCATCTTTAAAAAAAAACATGAGAAAAGGTGCAGGGACCAATCTGATCACTAAATCTGGCAGTGGTTGCATTTCTATTAATGATAATTACTTAAGAGATGGATTCGATAACTTTTTACTTTCTCAACCTGATTTTCCTTTCCCATCTCATACAGTTTCAAATGATGATGATGTTTAGAAATTTACCAAGAAACATCTATAATTGACAAAGTTCACAAAACTAGTTGAAGGTTTGTTGAAGACTAAATTAGCCAGTGATGATCACAAAGTTAACTTTAAATCTCCCAAAATGACGAGGAAAAGAAAATTTGAAAGTTGAAATGATGGAAAAAAAATTAACACTTTAATGATGATGTTCAACAATGAAAGTGAACCAAGTTCATCAAATCCCTAGCTCAAAAAATACTGATAAGTTGTCTGATTTCTAATCATCTAACCCAAAAGTATACAACTTTTTATAGAGTACATATTTTAACATTATAGTTGTAGATTATTCACCAAAATCATTAACTTCATTACTTTTTTTTTATTATTATTCAATAGGCTCATTCTCTTTGACAGTATCTTCCAAATACTTCAAATGTTCAAAAATCTCTTTACAAATATTGCTGACATTTTCATTTTGGAAAATATCTAAATCTATTTTCAAATCACATATTAGAAACTCCATGTTTTTCCACTGTGTCATTTCAAAATCATATCCAATTCTTTTTGCCATTCCTGTTCCGTACAGTCGTATTCTTTGGTTATCTTTTGTGGTCAATCTCCCATCCCGTTGTAAATATAAAGGATTTAACTTAGGGAAATTGGCATGAACAAATAATATTTTGACAGGTTTAATCAAATCTAATTTATTTTGTTGTTTTAACATCAAATTATTATAATCTTCAACAGCATCATATTGACCCATTCCACAACCAACAAAATCATGATTTTCATCAAAATGACCCAAGGCTGTTAGAAATGTATTGACTTGATAATATGATGAACTTAATGCAACAGTGGCGGCCAAAAAAGTTTCTTTATCACCCTCACCATCAGACCCTTGAGACAACAACGGATAGTAATAACCAGGTCCATATAAGTTATAATATAAAGCAAGAAATAATTCTTTTGAATGAGTTTTTTTGGAAACCATCAATTGACCTGATTCAGTAGTTGGATCTGGGATTGTACCTTCACGATCATGGAAAGAAATTTTATCTAGATCAATTGTGTTTTCATCATCTTCTTGATCATTATCATTTCTCTCAAAATCATTATAGCCAAATCTCACACGTTTGGATGAAACTTCAATGTCTGCAATTTTGTAATACTCTGGAGAAGTTGCACGTCTCCAAAAATCTGGCCAAAGAACCAAGCCATGATTTGTAAAAGGTTTTGCATTAAAAAGATAATCAGGTGCATGCGCTGGGATATTATCGGCATCTATCAATAAAACATTTTCAAAAGATGAAGCAATTATTGCTAATGATTTATATTGAAACCCATTGAATTCAAATTTTTTGAAAATTTCTTCACCAAGTACATGAGATAAGAGAACACACTGAGCATTCAAAGCTGGGAATATCCTGGTACATAGATCAATTTCATATTCCTGAATAATTGGAATTATCACTTCAACCGGTAATCTTGAACCCAGACTTCTTAATGATTTGATTGATAATAGAGTTAACCAGTTAAACTTCCCACCACCAACATAGACAATTCCATTTCCCTTGTATAAGCCGGGTGGTAATTCAGTTGGTAATGCTTCCACAACAGCTTTATGTTTTATTTTCAAATGTTCAACATCATCTTCGGAGACATTTAAAAAACTTGATAAATATTTTTCAGAAAAGATTTCTTTTGATTCACCATCATACCCAGCATGATAAATTCTATTGCCCGATTTATATTGATCTAATTTGGGGATATCAGGTTTACCTTTCTCCAAAGCATTAAAAATTTTTCTGAAAAATTCTTGACCCATAAACAAGTTTGATCTGTCTTGATGATCCATTGCTAGCACTTTTCTATATTTTTCGTGGATAGTGGTTTCTTCAGTGGTGGTTTCTTCCTTTGACTTGGAAACTTGATGGACTGGGAATCTTCCTTCATTATCTACCAGCAGCTTGTTGGCGGTGAACGATTTCCCAGAAGAGGAGTGGGTAGCCGATTTTTTGAATGGGTCTATGAACTCTGAGAACGAGTTGTAGTTTAGGACCAATATAAAAATCATAGCAATTGCACAGTATATGACTGCTGGCTTTTTCTTAAGGGCTCTTTTAACTTTGTAAGTTACAAGATAAGACATTTTGTTGTGAGTATTATCGTCTTGATATGTAGCTCGAAAACCTAAGGGTTGATCAGGGGTGTCAGATGGGTAAGCTTCTGTGAATATAATTTGTAGTATGAAATTAAATTGAATGGTTGATCTTGTGCAAGTTGAAAGAAGTTGAAGTCGATATTAATGGTTGAATTGCAAAGAGGGATTGCGGTTATTATAAAAGATGAGCATTTCGAAGCAGCTGAACCATGTACATAGTGTGTTGGTTGTTAATTTAAGATCGCTGCGGTGAAAGCTGAGCACTGAATGTTAAGCATTTGCCATTGAGCATCAACTTTCAAGCACCAGAGACTAAAACGCTGAGCAGTGAGCACTGAGCAGTGAGCACTCAGCACTGACTCCTGAGAGCTTAGAATCCAGATCTCAGATCCCAGAGAGAGAAGAAGTCCATCAATTTGGCAGTTGACAGTTGACCAGTACTAGAAAAAGAGTGCTGGTTGCTGTACGTTGCTGCCGGTGAGTGATTGTAATTTGTGAATAAATCGGACAGCATTGTGTCAAATTCCAGCACTCAACAGCAGACATTCCAAAGTTCGATTCGAGTTTGGAGTAACTATGTACGTAGCATGTGCCCTGTACTAACGACTCATGAGTCAAGTCTCTACCATCCTCGAGTCTCAACTATCTAGTATGATAATGCAGTGTCCACTGTCCACTGTCTACTGGAGTCCCAGCAAGTATGTATCACAAAGTCAGAATCTCGTGGACTATCATGGTGCTACGGTCTACCTCAAGAAATTACAAGTATATTAAGGTGGATGAAAGTTTTTCACTTAAATAGGTATTATAATTCACCACGTACTAGGTAGTAGATAGTAGATACTCAACTCATGTTATAACTACTTACTAATATTATATACGTCTAGTACTCAATATTAATGTATTAATTACAGCTAGTCGACGTTTATATTACAAAAATTTTGGTTTTGATTGATATATTTTACAGTCTATGATCAATATTATAATATTAGACGTCTTGTAAGTTCTTTAATCATGGGCTGGTAGCTAGTACTAGTGCAGCCTGTAACTATTGGCTTTACTAATTAGTTTATAAATTATAATTGTAGTACATACCGTTGTTCGACGTGACGTCTACAACAAAATATATCTCCTGTTTTCTATATACATATTACATACACAATGCACATTAATACATTCTAGACGTATCTGGAATATTCTATCTACTCGGCTAATTATTATCATAAAACAGTAAATGCAAATAAGAATCAAAATTCCAGCCCTTTGATTCTTTCTTTACCAACCACTCTCATACCACTCAATTCCATGCTGAATGTAGACCTTCCTTGTGTCAAACTACGTAGTTTTGGAATGTACCCAATCATAGAAGTTAGTGGAACAGTAGCATTGATCGCTTGTCCTTTAGACTCAACTTTATTCAAATCAACTTCATTTAACATCGTGTAATCTTTTGGAACATATTGGGCTTCGCTAATCTCTTTGAATTCATACAAAGATTCATTATCCTGCTCGCTATCAATTGATTCAATGACTGCATTTCTAGCGGATGTCAAGTCTTGGATAACATTTCCAATATCTTTGGATGAAACATCAATTCTTACTCTCATGATTGGTTCTAAAATTTGGAAATTGCCAATCTCTTGAACTGAAACAAGATTCTCCAAACAAGATCTCATTAAAGCATTAATTTCTGGAGCTGCAACTCCATCAACCGGCATCTCAAAATTATTCACTCTAATTATCACGCCATACAACGGAGAACTTTTAACTGGGCCTCTTTGTAAAACAGAAATGGATCCTGAAACTAATGAATTTAAAATAACAACTGGTGATAAAATTGGATTCTTTAAATTTTCCTCTGGGGGTGGAATGAAAAAATTATTATCCCCTAATTTAATATGATTTTCTGGTAATTCTGTAAAATCATCAATATATGGAGAAACTTCAACTGATAATTTTAATCCAGATTCTATATTCTCTTTACTGTATGATCGAGAATTGGTTATAGTTTCTCTATATGAAACCATAACTTTACCAACACGGAAATTAGCTTTCAAGTCTCTCAGTCTATCAGTGGCAATCTCTAAATGTAACTCTCCCATACCTGATAGCAGCGTTTGTCCACTATCTTCATCAACTGTGACGTTTAAACTTGGATCTTCTTTCAATAAAATATCCAACCCTGACTCCATGTCCCTTTGATCTCCAACTGTTACTGGTTCTAGTGATACAGTGAAGACTGGAGGTGGAACAGTAATTGGATTAACAACAACATTAGAGTTTTTAGAGTTTTCAATTTTTTTACCAGTTTTGACACTTGATAAGATAGTATCTCCAGTTCTTAATTCATCCGAAACAATGACTCCAATATTTCCAGCAGTTAATTGTGATACTTCTTCTGGGACATTAGCATGCATAACTAACAATTTGCCAATTCTAACAAATTTGCCATTCACATTAAGTATTGAATGTGATTTTAAAATTCCTGAATAAACTCTAACAAAAACCATAGGTCCTCTTATGGGATCATTTATCACTTTGAAGGCCAATGAAACGGTTAAGTTTGCATTGTTATTAATGGTAAAAGCATGATCTGGTAATTTGGATGGTTCAATTGATGTACTATTAGTGATATCTGGTTGACATTCAAGAGGTGATGGTAAAAATGATGTAATTGCATCCATTAAAGGTTGAACACCAATGTTTTTAAAACTTGCTCCACATAAAACTGGAATGGCAAATCTTTCTAATGTTGCTTTTCTTATTGCTAATATCAAAATATTTGTTGGGACTTTTAAGTAATCTTCCACTTCTAAAAATGAATTGATGACATTTTCATCAAATTCTCCTAAAGTTTCTACCAATGATTCACGACATCTACTAACTTCTTTTAATTGATCTTCTTTCAAATTCAAGACTTTAATGGTATCTTGATCTTCCCATTTAATGATTTTTTTCTGTAAAACATCCAAAACACCGACAAATTGATCTTCCCCATTAATTTTTTCAAAATATGGAACGTTCAGTAACAGAACTCTAGTTTGTAACTTTTCAATGATTTCTTTAACAGTTCTACCAAATCCTGCACCAACTCTATCCATTTTATTAATGAAAAAAATCTTTGGAATTTGTTTACTCTGTTTAAACACAGTTTCTGTTTGAGCTTCAACACCTGCAACTGCATCCAAAATAGTCACCGCACCATCTAAAACTTTCAAACTCCTGATAACTTCAAATCCAAAATCAGCATGTCCAGGTGTATCAATCAAATTGATCTTATATTTGTTCCAATGTAAAGTGATTGCCGCACTTTGAATGGTGATTCCTCTTGCTCTCTCAGCTGGTAAGAAGTCAGTTACTGTATCACCTTGATCAACATCACCAATTCTCGCAGTAACGCCACTATAATACAACATTCTTTCAGTTGTTGTTGTTTTACCTGCATCAATATGGGCAATGATCCCGATGTTCCTAACTTTTGACAGTGGAATTGAGGTGGATTGTGTACTGTACAGCCGTATGGCTCCTCGCACAGCTTGTCTGAAACCAGCAAAGTTCATTTCGGACGGTTGCAAAAGTTACACACATAAATTTCAAATCTTTTTTTCTATTTATTTTTCATGATTTTTGGTGTTTAGATATTTTCAACTTTTTTTTTTGCAGTCGAGTAATTAGAATATTTTTTTTTGCCCATTCATCTGCTGTGCACGATAATAGTTCAAATTACTCAGACTTAAAATGACTGAATTTGATATCAAAAAGACGTACTTGAAATTCTTGGAGGATGACAGTGAGATGACCATGCCGATCGCAGCCATAGAGTCGCTAGTCACGCTTTTAAGGATCAAACAACCATCAACTTCAACAGAATTAATTAAATTATTGAAAGATGCAACAGAGACATTGAAAAAATCCATTCCAAATGCCATTTCTTTGAGTGCTGGGTGTGATTTGTTTATGCGTTTTGTCTTAAGAAACACGCATTTATATCAAGATTATGAGTCTTGTAGAACTCATTTGGTTGAAAATGGCCAATTATTTTTGGAAAGATCAAAGGCATCAAGAGAAAAAATTGCTGATTTCGGTGCCAAATTCATTACAGATGATGACATCGTATTGGTTCACTCTTTTTCAAGAGCAGTCTTCACATTATTAAGTCATGCTGTCGATAAAAAAATTAGATTTAGATGTATTGTTACAGAAGCTAGACCAACTTTCCAAGGTGAAACTATGGCTAAGATGTTGAGAAGTAAAGGGGTTCCAGTTTTATTGGTTGTTGACTCTGCGGTTGGATCATTGATACATAAAGTTGACAAAGTTCTAGTTGGTGCAGAAGGTGTAGCTGAAAGTGGTGGTATAATAAATCATGTTGGTACTTATCAAATTGGTGTTTTAAGTAAAAGTGCAAATAAACCATTTTATGTTGTTTCAGAATCTCATAAATTCGTGAGAATGTTCCCATTGGCTCCAGATGATATTCCAAACCAAGAATCTTCAGTGAATTTTACTACAAAAGATGAAAATATTACAACTTCTTCTCCATTAATTGATTTCACTCCACATGATTTTATCACTGCATTGATCACAGATCTAGGTGTTTTGACACCAAGTGCAGTTTCTGAAGAGTTGATTAAAATGTGGTATGACTGATCTTGGTTTTCTGTTTTTTTTTTTTTTTTTGTGTGTGTATATATATCTACTAGAGATCAATGATGATTATTTTCATTCAATTCATCGATAGTTTTCTCGCCATTTAAAACTAGTTTAACGTTTTCTAAAATATCAGTGAATGAATCAAACTGTTTGAAAGGAACGTTTTCTCTTTGACAAAATGTAACTAAGTCTTTACCTCTTTTAGCAAACAATAAATCAGTTTCTTTAGCAGCACTTAAATCTGAAACACCATCACCACAATAAAAGAAAATTTGCTGGTTTCCTTGTTGTCTAAATCGTTTGATTGCTCTAGATTTATCATGACCAAATGGTGTATCATCTATATATGAAATTCTCCAAACTTTGGTTTCATTATTGATTGTGACATCATTTGAAAAGATTTCTATATCATGTTCACCAAGCAATTTTTCCAAAAGAGCTTTGATGATTGGTTTCATACCACTTGAGACAACGATGATAGGGATATCATTCTGTTTAGCCCAATCATATGTTTCTTTGAAACCAGGATCCAACTTGACATTTGCTAACAAAATTTCAATACATTCATCAAATGGTTTATCAATGGACTCCAACATCTCAGAGAATGCATCTCTGAAACAAATTGTTCCTGCCAAAATAGCGTCATTCAACTTCTTACGTTTCTCGTATCCAAACCCAATGGTATCTGTAAGATAATCATTACTATCCTATTGCAAAATTTGAGAGTCAGTTGTTGGTCAATTAACGAAAACCTAAAAAAACAACAACAACAACAACAAATTCACATACTTGTAAAGTAACTGTACCGTCAAAATCAGTGAAAATTATGGCTTTCTTTTCTTGATGTTTAGTCTCACTCATCTTGGAACTGATTTAAGCTTATAAATCTGTAGAGTTCTCCTCTTAATGTAAAAGTAATTAATTAATTTTAGAATATTTTTTAATTTCCTGGTTCCAGTCCACGTCGATGCAATTTTATATTATTTTCAATATTGTTTTCGTCATCGTGAATTAATCCTGCAATGAAATAAATATTTTGAGAGATAAAAGAATTTCTTGAGAGCTGAAAAAGTTGTTCAGATGTCAGTAGTGGGTTGTTTGTCTGGTGGACTAATTAGCACGTCAATAGAAGTTGATTTCAGCACTTACCACTAGCTGAGATTGCGTTAATGAACAAAAACAATAAGCCAAATGCGGCCCCTAACATTTCCCGAAGAAGCTATCTTGTAGGAGCATCCAGCAAATATTCAAATTTAAAATTTTTATCAAAGGGCGGATGGCGCAGTTGGTAGCGCGTATGCCTTGCAAGCATAAGGTCATCGGTTCGACTCCGGTTTCGTCCAAAAGTTTTTTTT
>JAJMAV010000138.1:0-25693 GCA_030565045.1 Starmera caribaea
CGTTAGAAGGTAGAAATTTTGCACAAGAGATTGCAGAAGAGATTGGTTTGTGAAATTATTTCATATTATTGTAACTCAAATCAAAGCAGGTGAGCACTGACTCCTGAGTCTTGAGAGTTGAGATTTAAAATTGAATACCGGAATTGATATGTATGAAAATTGTGTCAAATTTTTGAAATCCGAGGATTTTTTTTTTCAAGAATCAATTTTGATGAAGTGGAAAATTTACACGGAAAGGGAGAAGAAATTACATGAATACACCAAAGAGTCTTTAGATAATGGGAGATAGAAATTTGAATGAGAGACAAGAATAATTTTTTATAACAACTTTACAAGCTGTAAGACTTTTTACTTCAAGTCGCCATGGATCCATCTCTTTTCCCAACTAAAGACAAAGTATACAATGATTTTGTTCAGACTCAACTAGATCATTCTGGAATAAAGCTTCATGATTTTGCTCAAAATGATCCCACCATCACTGAACTGGACTCAACCATCACACGCTCTTCAGAACAAAAATTATCTGCAAAATCTGCTAAGGATAGACTGGTCAGATTGAAAGAACTTTTGAAATTTTATACCCAAAAAATTCAATCAACCGCTGAATTTGGTATTAAAGATCAAAATGGTCACCGGTTTGACAATAAATTGGAATCCAATGAACAACAAACGGGTGTCAAAGAATTTCTTGAACAGTTAGAGAAAGGTGAACTAGACAATGAATTATTTGGTTACCAAAATTTTTTCAGAGGGTTTAAATTTGAAACTAATGATGATAATAGAAACCAATATGATAAGATTCCAGTGATGATGATTGGTGTTTTTCACACACAACACGAATTGTTTGATGAATACCTTTCTGCATACGTTGATCATCAAGTCACTGTTACGCATGGGAGATCACCAACACCTTATTCACAAACGACCACTATAAAAGATTGTTTTGAAGATACTCATACTTATCGTAAAGAGGAAAATGGAGAATTATTTCATCATTATGTCTATGAGATGAAAGCACTATATTTGAAAGATCCAGAAGACCCAACTGCAGTTTACATAAAACCTGAAATTATCTTAAATGGACCAATAAAGAAAATGATGGTTTATGCAATTGGTGATTTTTTACCAAAAGACCATCATTTATTGAAAGTTCCATCTTTGTTTTACAATAAGTTAAATGCACATCAATTGAAATTACTGCCATATTTTTTCAAACAATTTGCTTCAAATGCCACAATGATATCTAATGATAATTTAAAAAAAGGAAACTATCAAGAGATCAAGTTAAATAATGATTTCATTCCCAAATCTAACTCCGGCAAGTACCCAACTTTGGAGTTGTCCGAAGAAAAATTTATTGAATATGGTGCTTGTGCGATATGTTTGGAAGAAT
This sequence comes from Starmera caribaea, assembly GCA_030565045.1. Classification (NCBI taxonomy): domain Eukaryota; kingdom Fungi; phylum Ascomycota; class Saccharomycetes; order Phaffomycetales; family Phaffomycetaceae; genus Starmera; species Starmera caribaea. The sequence continues at coordinate 1,394 of JAJMAV010000138.1, forward strand.
ATGAGAACAATGATATCATCATGGTATTGCAATGTAAACGTCATATGTTTCATAAAAAATGTATTAAAAAATACATAAAGAAGTTGCACAAGAATGTTTGCCCCATGTGTCTCCAGTTAGCTTTTGCACCACCACAAGAAATTCCTGGGAGTATACATCCAACACTTTCTGAGGATGTGGATTTTTGGAACTCAAAAGCAATAGCATTAAGACCTAGTTATTTATTACGAGAATTTAAAATGGTTGATGGTCGTTTGATAATACCATATGAAGATATGATGAAAGCCGTGCAGGAAGCAAATCGGGAAGAAAATTTATAGTCAATTAAATAACTAATAAGACCACATTTGTACATGAGTTTAATTCAGCACTTGAAATTGCAAGCTTGCCATAGCTAGCTAGCTGCTTAAATGCTGTTATTTCATCAACGACAGCTATTTATATGTTATCCCAACTAGTTAATCATCACCAAGTTTTACTCTATAATAATTTGATGTAGTGTGTCTATCTTAATTATTGTATTGTACCTAAAGTTGAAAACTTGTACATATAATAAATTTTTTATTAAGGTTTATAAAATAAAATAAAATAAAATAAAATAAAATAAAATATAACAACAACCAACGCTGCGAACTCGAAACCAACTCGATGTCGCCGTGTGCTTTGCTTTTCCTGACGCTTTTTGCTCCCACAATAGCACTTCCACTCCCACTTAACTACCCAAACACATTGCTGCAGCTGAACAACAACAACAACACTAATGATAATTTCAAGGATGAATTTGATATTGATCCAAATTTACTCATATTCATATTGGTTATCGTGTCTGCTGTATCATTGATCACAGTTATTGCCGCGATAACGCTAGTGATAACACTTATTGTTCGCTTTATCATGAACCGAAGATCAATTCGTATGGATCATGATGAACCAGGTCAACTTTTTGATCAAATTGAAATTGAGGAAAGATTAGCGGAACTTTCATTAACCGAACAAAACGCTTATCATCGTGGAGAAACTTTCATTGAGAATTTAGACCCATTGAATGGAGATATACCTCATTTTGTTACATTGGAAGTTCAAGAGAAAGGTGTTGAAGCTTGGGAATTTCTTCCGTTTTATTCTTTGGCAGAAAATGTTACAGTTAATAGCAAGACAGAGATCCAGTTCCATGGGTTTGATTACCCCTGTTCTGTGCAAACAAACTATCCGATCATTAAAACCAATGATGTTTATTATTTCGAAGCCAAAATTTTTGAAATTGATGATGTACAACAATCAATAGTTTCCATTGGGTTAGCTACAAAACCATATCCTTATTTCAGACTTCCTGGAAGACATAGAAATTCTGTGAGCTATGATTCCGATGGAGCTAGACGTTTCAATAATCCTTTCAAATTGAAAGAAAATGAACAAAATGTTTTCCCCAAATTAATTAAAGGTGACGTTGTTGGTATTGGTTATAGAGTCCAAAGTGGAACCATATTTTTCACAAGAAATGGTAAAAAATTAAGTGAGAAATCAGTTGGTGGTCATATCAAAGGTTTCAAATTGAAAAATATTTTCCCAATTATTGGTGCAAATAATCCATGTTTAATTCATGTTAATTTAGGACAAGCTGGTTTTGTCTTTATTGAAGCTAATGTTAAAAAATGGGGGTATGCACCAAGGGAAGGAGCTAGACCTCCATTGCCACAATATGATTTAGCAGAGAATGATATGTTACTTGAAAGTAGTAATGAAGATAATGATGAAGAAATTATTACACCACCAGATTTTTATGAAGCTGCTGGTTATACATCTCGTAATAGTTTCAAAACTAATGATGATATAGTTGGGGATGATGATGAGTTTGTTTTAGGGTCATTATTACCGGAACAGCCTCCTTTATATAAAGAAGAAAATAGTGATGATGAAAACGTGTTGAATAATAATGGTAATGAAGATACACCTGATCCTGTTGAAGATTATGAAAATGAAATACATAGAAACACAATGAACAATCAGTTTGTTGATGATGATGATGATGGTGATGCTGACATTGAAGAGGAAGATAATGAAGATAATGATCAAGATGATACAAATCAGTTTTCATGAATACCTAGTATAAAACTCATTTAATTCATCAACTTATATTCCAAGATATGAAACTACATGTAGTATAAAAAAACTAATGAATAAAAAAAAAATGAAACATCGCATTAGTTAGTTTTCTTTATATATAAAACAGTATGAACAAAAAAAAAACCCAACTATTATTAAATAGATCAAAGGCTGATATGATGAACATTACATATCTTGCCAAAAAAGAATGAAGAAAGAAAAAAATGATGAAATATGATCATAAAGGTTGTCTGTGGTTGTTTGTTTGTTTGTTTTTTTTTCCCTCGCTTGAATTCAACAGTGAAAGTTATAAATATTGAATTCTTAATGTATTGTGTGTTTTGTATAGTGTTGTATTCTGAAATTTTATTAATTGTAATGAAACTTGTGTGTGTGTTGTATTTTTACTCTAATCTAGTCATTAGAAGAAGAAAAAAAAGTAATGACTGGATTCATAATTCATGAGTGATGAAATTATCAAAATCATTAACTTTCTCTAGATCTTGGTCTCCATCAACGAAATCTTTGAAAAGACCAGGTTGCACAATTGAACCAAACCCAAGCGATTGCTGGTGTTGGTGGTGTTGTTGTTGTTGTTGTGGGTGAGATGGTGGGGATGTTGCTTGTGTTACTCTAGAATAATTATTACTACTGTTATCACCATTTGAATTACTTTGATGATGATTCTGCATATTGAAAGAAATACCATCTTGAGGTTGTAAATGATTATTTGGTGATTGAATTGGTTGTAAATGATTTTGTGGTGGTGAAGTTAAAGTTGCAGGTGGTAAATTAAATTCATGTTGTGCTAAATTTGTACTATTATAATCTAAGATAAATGAGTTCATGAATTTCAAAGAAGATTCAAGTCCAAATATAACATGAGGTAAACCTGACCCACCAACAAACGCATCATTAACTTGATGACCTTCACTAAAATCATCACAAATTGACCATTGATTTGAATTAGTCACATGAGGTAAAAAAACTGCAAATTTTGGTGGTTTATTTAATGATAATTTCAATTCACAATTTCTATTACTATGAATGTTATTTATACTGTTCCCAGGTGAGTTGTTATCACTGTCACTGTTATTACCACTCATATCATCAGTTGACAAGCTTAAAGAACAGTTAGCAACTGAAGAAATTGGGAAAAAAATTCTAAATAAAGTTTTAGAAGTATCAGAAATAGCACTAAAGAAATAATTTATTTCAAAATTTTTCTTTGAAATAATAATCATCAAATCTGTTGAGTTTGTCATTATATCATTAATTGAGAAAGGTGATAAATTTGATAAATTTCTTACGCTGAAAATATTATCACTTGATAAATTCCCACTTTTCAAACGACGCCAGCTTCCCACAGTTAAACTTTTACCATCAATGAAGAAATAGTTTCTGTTTAAAGTTAATGGTATTCCATCGTATCTAATGGTACCATTAGAAGCATTTTCTCCATAAATTGCATCTTGATAATATTTTTCATGAACAGAATTTGGGTTTTTAAGAGACTGTGATTTCTCTTGCTTTCTTGATTTGGCTCTTCTGTTTTGAAACCAGATTCTAACACTACGTTCAGTCATTCCTGTTTGTTCACTGATACGTTTACGCACTGAAGAGTTAGGATTTGGGTTTTTAATGAATTCTGTAAGTAAGAGGGCTAAAACTTCCCCTGAGGCTCTGGTTCTACGAGGCATGTCTGTAGAAAAGCTGTTGTTGTCTGGATGGGTTGGTTGTAAATGGTGATCGTGGTGAGATGGACCTGAATGTTGATTTGGTTGGGTGTTCTGTTGGTGTTGATGTTGGTGTTGATGTTGGTGTTGGTTTAAAGGCTGGGAAAACCCATTGTTCTCGTGAGATATTTGGTCGGGAATGTGTTGTTGTTGATGGTTGTAAGAGTTGAAAGCCTGTTGCTGCTGCTGTTGATGCTGCTGCTGTTGATGATTGATATATCCCTGGCTGCTGCTTCCTTGAGGTGTGACTTGATTGAATGTGTCAGGTGTTGTACTTTTCACCTCATCGTCATACTCTAGCAGGTTAGCCTCGAAATCTGCATCATTGTAGAGCAGCTGCTCCTCGCTGAAATGTGTGAAGTCGTGCTGAGCGTACTGTTCCATTGCTCTGCAGTTGGTTGCCAGTGGTTCAGGTTCAACGTGAAGACAGAAGTCAGTTAATGAGCTAAGTTCTTTTTGATTTCTTTTCTTAACAATTTCTGAACAATTTCTGAAATTCTGACTGATTTTTCAGTTTTGGAAATTTTTCTGATGGAAACGTGAAAAGAAAAACAAAAAAAAAAATTTGAAGTTTTTGTAATTTTTTAGTTCTAAGTTCGAATCGCTAGGGAGGAAAATTGTTTTGATTTTATTTTATTTTATTCATAAACTTATTCAATTCGTCAACCAAGCGATAAAGATTTACTTAATTACAGGAATAGTTGGAAGAGCTTCGGATGCTGTTATAATTCATAGTCTTTTGGTATTTTATATAATAGTATCAAATTTGATAAATGATATTGGAGAAAAAATTTATTCTAAGTCTCTCAGGCGACGATCAATCACTGCTTGCACATCTTCGTCTTCTAAATAACCAGTATCTTCAAAATCACTTTCATCGTCATCCAGCTTGAATCTCAGCTTCTTACCGATCTTCTGTATCTTACCGTCTTTCACACGCTTTTTAATCAGTTTACCACTAGGTAAGAACTCCGTCTTAAACTGGCCATTCTTAGTGAAATCTTGGTTTTGAGATCTAGAAGCAGATGACTTGATATCAGCAGGATTCTTTCTTGTTATCTTCCCGGCAATCTTTCGTACCCTTGATGGGTCTTTCTCCCAATCCCAACCTTGTTTCATCTGATCATATGCTTCATATTCAATCTTTTTTCTAATCTCATCATTTTTCTCCAAAACTCTAAATGTATCAGAATCATTAGGAAAAAACCAGTTTCTTAAAACTTGTAAAATAACTTCAAAAACAATTGGCATCATGATCAAGATTAACAAAGTCGCCCACCAAGTTGCATCATCTCCAAATCTATGATACAATCCTTCAATCACATCATATATCTTACTACTCTCTGGTTTATAAACTCCTGGCAATATACAACACCATAAAAACCATCCAGCACAGCTTAAAACAGTTGACAACGCATTCATTATACTTCTATTATGCATCTCTAAATAGTTCACTTTGATGTTGATTGTAATAATAATGGCAGAGAAATTTAAAACACCAAGTGGATATAGTGTATTATCTCTTAAAGCTGTAAACCCCCAAATATGCCAACTTGCAAATGAAACTAGCAATGCTTCTAAAGTGGCAACAATCATCCACCCGATGAAAATTTGTAGATTGAAACCTTGATTCAATCTTCCCTTAGCATATAATTCAGGTACTGCCAACAATGTAGCTGGTTTCAAATCTTTCTCAAACATACCAATACATAGAACTGGTAATGATGTGAATAAAGTATTAAACATGGATAATGACCAAGGCTCATAAAGTGATGTACCAGTGAACATTGTATTTCTTTGGAAAATAACTTGAGTTGAATAGAAAAATAACTCCTTGTAAAAAGTTGATAAAACAAATTTACTTGTTCTAATGTAATTATAACGACCATGAACCAATAATAATTTTTGTAAATATCTGAATTGAGCAATTGAATAATCTGAGGATCTTGCAGCTTGCAAACCTTCTTTACCTGTAATACCAACCCCAATATCTGCACTTTGAATCATGGCAATATCATTTGCACCATCTCCAATTGCTAAAGTAACTTTATTTTTATTCAAATTTCTAATATTCGTGACCATCAAGGCTTTTTGAGAAGGACTTGCTCTGCAAACGATAACTGAGTCCATCTTGGTACATAATTCAATGAAAATTGACAACAATGATAAATCACTTTCAAAATAACTTAATGTATTACCATCAATGACAATGACACAATGAGCAACGTTACCTGCTTTAATCTCTAAATCTGCAGCAGACATTTTGGCAGTTAAATCATCATCATTTCTATCCAAAATTATCAACGTTGAATAATCTTTGATTAATTTACATGAATAACCGATATTAATTGCAGTTTCTCTTTTATCACCTGTCAACATCCATAATTTGATACCTGCTCTTCTTAAACTATCAATCGTATTTGCAACACCTTCTTGTAACTTATCTTCAATGGCAGTAGCTCCAGCTAGTTCTAAATTATTTTCCAACATACCACCAACTTGTTCAATTTTGGCAGATCTATCAACTAATGAAGTTTTAGCACTTGCGTATTTCAATGACCAATCTTCATATTCATCTTTTGATAACCATTTGTAACCATAAAGTAAAGTTCTCAACCCTTCTGAAGAAAAATCATCGATATGTTCTAATGTTCTTTCCAACACATATTCTTCATTTAAAACTAGTCTATCATTATCATAATCTGCAGCTTCATTTTCTGGATCATCTTGAATTTGGTATCTTTGACGTTGTTGTAAATGTAATGATTTTTTGGATTCAATGATAATTTCATCAATTTCTTCTTTATCCTTTTTAACATTATTCAAAAAATCATCAATTGAATTAACATTTGAATCACTAGCTGAAGGTAATTGTGGTGAATTATTGATTGAATTACTGATTGAACTTCTTGGTAGATTTAGTGAATGACGGGATTGACTATCAATTGATAAACGTTGTTGTAATGCAACCTTCGCCTCGTATGCTTTTCTTATTGAAGCGCTGTTAGTAACTTCTTTTCTTTTTGACTCTGCTAATTTTGAATCACGAAGTTTTTCCAAAATAATATTATCAGCACCTTTACAAATCATACAAATTTTCCCACCCGGAAACTTGATTATTATTGACATACGTTTACGAGCTGATGTAAATTCAACAACATCTAAAACTTCATAAACTTCATCAATTGGATCTTCATCTAACCCATTTGGGTAAGTTCTTATGGTTAACAACTTATGATTTTTACTCAACACAACAAACCCCATATCTCTTGCTGCAACAACAATTGCTAATTCATCTGGTGATGATGCTTGATATTCAATTGCTTCGTCATCTGTGTCAGACATATTCTTTGGTAAACAAGTGTGACATAAAGCCAACGATAAGATGAAGAATTTAGCACGTTTGGAAAATTCAGTGTTGGGATGAAGTTGAATATGTTTTAGTAAATCTAATGTTGTATTTAAATTCAGTAAACTTGAATCAGAAGATTTGACTCTTGATAAATTTGGATTTGATTTATTTGGTTTTTCATTTTTAGTTGAATGAAATGAAGCAGCTAAACTTGGACGACCAGAATAAACAGTATTACTTCTTCTAATATCAACTGATTGTCTAATAGGAGGTTTCAAACTGATATTGTCACTGTTATTACTATTACTCATAGCATCATCATCATATTCTTCATTTGATGATTCGATATCATGTTTCCAAGCACTTCCAGCTATTGAAAATTTTCTGAAAATCATCATATTATCAGTCAATGTACCAGTTTTATCACTGAAAATGTAACTAACTTGACCCAATTCCTCCAAAATAGTTGCAGTTCTTGCTTCACATGGTGTATCTGATATAGGATCATAAATATCAATATCCCAATGCATAAATAATGCTTGAACAACTTTGATGATTTCAGTGGTAACGTATAAAGATAATGGAATCAAAGTATTATACATGATAATAAATGACATTATTGTCGGTGCAGTACCCGCGTCCTGATCATACAAATACCAAGCCTTCCCCTTTGAATCGTTGAAATTTAGTCGTTGTCCCATATATGAAAATAAAGATAATGATAAAACAACAAAAACCATGAACACAACAATCATATTTATGTAACGTTGTAATTTTGGAGCTTTTGTTCTTGGGTTTTTGATAGCATTCATTCTAATTTTAGTTTCTTCACCAGTGAATATAACTAAACCAATTAAATTGCTTGTGTTTCTAATGATTGAGCCTCTGTAAATGATATTTTCTGGACCAAGAGGGAAAGTTTCATTATCTATCGTTACATTTCCTTCAAAATTATATAAGTCATTATTTGGATCTTCTGTGGTAACAAGACCTTTGAATTGGGTTAATCCACGAGCATTATTTAATTTCTCTGAGATTTTTCTATGCGGTATTCTTGACTTCAAGTTAGTTTCACCATCTAAATCCATTGTTTCAACAAAAACTTCGTTTTCATTAGAACCATCTGAAGTTAATAATAACATATCTGCTGGGACAGATTCATCTTGTTGTAATTTGATTATATCACCAACCTTGATGTCTTTCCATTTGATTTTAGAAACTTTCAAGTCTAGTTTTTTCAAATAATTATCTTTTGTGAAAGTATTTGGTTGATCTAACAATTCATCTTCTAAATCAGACTCATAACCCATTGTTGTACGAGTATTCAAAGTTTCAATTGTTTGTAGTGAATGGTCATTGACGTTGTTATTTTCATTGAACTGATTCAATCTTGAAATTGAAGACTGACTTGATAATGCTCTTGATTTTGATAATGAATAAAATGGAGTTTTCTTTTTGGAATTATCCTTCTCTATGTAAGTTGGAGAGTCATAAGAGTTATGCAATAAAATTTTAGTGTATCTGTTGTTTTCCTTTTTATCTTGCAAATGTCTTCTCCAATCATCGTAACCTTCCCTCAGCATCGAAATTGTCATGAAAATCAATAACGGAATGATAGTTGTGTAAGTACCTGTTGTTGACCAAGATGGAATCATTTGTAGAATGGCCACGGTTAAGAAATAAACATTTGCAATTTTGGAGAATTGGGCATATAACTGTCTGGGTAGAAATGAATAAGGTGTATATCTTGCAGATGTGATCACGTTGTTCATATAAGGTTTTGAATATCTATCATCAAGGAAAGTTGGTCTCTGTGAACCATTATTATCCGGCAATGCGGGTCTAATCTTGTCACCACCAAGTACACACAGTGGTATTTGACGACCATTCTCTGATTTCTTGTAAGGACGTGAATTCAGCATGACATTTTTGAAATCAGTCAATTTCTTTTGTAATTTGCCTCTTTTGCCTGCAAACAATTTTGTAGCTAGACCATGGTCGAGTTTCAAGTTGTTATGTGTCTCATCTCGCTGCGATTCAAGGTCGATGTCGTCCTCAGAAATACCCGTCTTGGTTCTATTGTTGGTCTGATGTGCAGAAAAATCAGAAGAGGCAGTGGTGCTTTCATGAGGTGGCAGCTGTCCTAACTCAATGGAGTCCAAAATGCTGCCTGATGTAGGCTCTGATGTGGAAGCAGAAGGTAGAGGAGCTGTCGTGTACGATCCAGGCGAGGATGTGCTGTGTGTAGACCCTGAGAGTTGTGCAGTGGTCGCTGCTGTGTCTAGTGTAGTTCCAGCTGTTGTTGTTGTTGTTGTTGTTGTTGATGCTGATCCAGCGGTAGACGAGTCGGGCAGCGCCAGTCTGTCAGCAATCGCCTTGTTGAAAAGCTGTGATCTGAGGGAGTATCCTCTGCGTCTCTCGGACATGCTTGTCGCTCTGTGTGGTGAAGCGCTGGTGTTTTCAGTGAATTGTAGCAGTGTTGTTTGATGAAAAAACATCAAGAAATGTTTGTTTGGTTTTATATCACAGCTGACAAGAAAAGAAATGCAGCAGAGAGAAGAAGCACGACAAGAGGATTCAACTCAGGAAATAATGTGGTGATGTGGACTGAAATTGGCATAGAAATGATCAGCAGTGTCTGTTCTATGACCACTGTGAGCAACAACCCAAGCGCTGAATTGAACAGCTCGAAATCATCAAGATTATGGGAATCATCACCAAAATCACCAAATGTAAACAGACACAAAATATTCTGTCCTCAAAACGTTTATAAAGAACAACAATTCGCCACCAAAACAAGAACTTAACAATGCCAGACAGCATTGACACCAACAGTGGCAGCACCAAAAACAGCGATGGACATGAGATTAACAACATCACACGCAGCTTGAAGGGCGTGGAATTGTCCAGCTACACGAAGGAGAGTACACATGAAATCAACAGCAATACCAGACTGCCTTATTCAGAACCAAAACATGCCCCAAAATCAAGCTCCATATTCCTACAAAAGAAACTGCAGTCTCTCTCGCCAGGGTCCAAGTCCAGAAAACCAACGTTTGAGAAGACAGGCATGCTTCCAGGTACACCCCCAAGCAAGAGATCAAATGCATTTGACAAAAATCAATTCTTTAGTGACAGTCCCATGGCTGTAGATGATCCACGTTGGGGTACAGAAAACAAGATGCTGCTGGGTCTGGAGAAAAATAGAACAGCCAAACCTCAACGGGGTGAAGCTGCTGCTCCATTTGAATCCAATAAAAGCTTAAATCGAACAACTATACAACCACCTAGCAGGACTTACAACGTTGCTCGTGATAAACACGGATTTGCATTATTTGCACAAAATGACTCTCCTTTTAAAGATCCATACTCATCATTAAACAATAAAAGTGTTGATAGAGCAGGTGTGCAATTCTTGGATAAACCACAAATTTATCAAAACGAACAGAAATTGATAGAGAATTTATTAACTTCATTGGGCGAAGAAGATGAAACTAAAGAAACTGAACTCCAGGAACAAATTACAACTAAAGATCGTTCTATCAAAGGTTTATCTGTCAATTTACTTGATCACCAAGCTTACGGTTTGAAATTTTTACGTAAAAGAGAAAAACCAAATAATTCTGCAATCCCATTCAGAGGTGGTTTGTTATGTGACGATATGGGTTTAGGTAAAACTGTTCAGACAATTGCTTTGATAACTAAAAATCGAATCAAGCATGAAGAAGAATTAGGAAATATTGATGATATCAAAAATTTACCAAGATTCAAATCAGATATCCCAATTAGAAAATTTAAAACAACTTTGGTCATATGTCCGGTTAGTTTAACAAGTCAGTGGGCTCAAGAGATTGAAAAATTTGCTCCACATCTGAAATCATGCCTGTTTTTAGGACCAAATAGACCAAGTGATTTCAAAAAATTAATGGGATTCGATGTTGTTATATCTTCTTATGAAACAATCAGATCTGAACACTCAAAGTCAAAATCACCGATTTATCAAGGTTATTGGTATAGAGTTGTATTAGATGAAGCTCATATAATTAAAAATAAAAAGTCTAAAACTGCAATTGCAGTGTCAGAAATTGAAAGTTTAAGAAGATGGTGTTTAACTGGTACCCCAATTCAAAATTCCATTGAAGATTTACAATCTTTACTTTATTTTTTACGGGTTTCCAAATACTCTGATGCTGATCAATGGAAACGTGATATAGGAGTTTTAATGAGAAACGGATCTAGTTCAAAGGCTTTCACTTTATTGAAAAAGGAATTGAATGAAATCATGTTGAGAAGAACAAAATCTATTTTACAGAAAACAAATTTCAAATTGCCTCCGAAAATCATCCATAATGTGGAAATTCAGTTTAGTAAAACTGAAAGACAATTATATGATACTTTGAAAACCAATGTCATGAACAACCTTGAAAAAGAAAGTCACTTCAAAACATTACCATCTAATATTCCACTCATCAAATCCAAAAACTCTACTGCTGATGAAATCCATTCCAAACTTACAAAATTACCTCAAAGGAGTTCCAATTTTTACATGTATGCATTGGTTTTATTGTTAAGATTAAGACAGATGTGTTGTCATTGGAAATTATTGACTGATTTAAACACTGAGGATATCGAAGAACTAAATTCAACTACAGTGAAACCTGTGCCAATCCAAAAGAACGCTAAAACTATAGATGATGAGTTAAATGATTTAACTAGCTTCATGGATTCGCTATCAGTGAAAGAAATCAAATGTGAGATATGTTTATCAAATAAATCAAGTTCATCAACTTCCAAAACTTGTTCTGAATGTGATTCAAAACTAGCAAATCAAGATTTATTATTAGAAAGTTCCAAGATTTTGAAGCTGTTAAAAATTCTGAATGTCAATCCTAAAAGGAAGACAATAGTTTTTTCGCAATTCACTGAAATGTTAACAATCATTTCTCAAGTTTTGAAGAGAAAGGAAATTTCATATGTAATTTATAATGGACAAATGAATATCAAACAAAAAGATCAAGCTTTGAATAAATTAAGAAATGATCAAGATTGTACTGTTTTATTATGCTCATTAAAAGCAGGTGCATTAGGTTTAAACTTAACTGTTGCATCACAAGTTATAATTTTTGATCCATGGTGGAACCCACAAATAGAAGAACAAGCAATTGATAGAGTCTATCGTATTGGACAATCGAATCAAGTTGATGTTTTCAAGTTTAGTATATTAGACACTGTTGAAATTGCAATTTTAAAATTACAAGAACGTAAAAGAAATTTATCAAAGGCAATTACTGATAGTGATTCAATCTCCAAGAATGAATTATTAGATAAATTATCTACTGATGAGTTAATCAAACTTTTTGGTGCTGCTTGATTCTTTTTTGTTTTATTTTTATTTTTTTTTTCCGATTCACTCAACACCTGAAAAACAAACATTTTATTCGATTCGTATTTATAAGAATTCTAAAACTTGATTAACCAATTTCAATGAATCATTATAAACTTTCATAAATTCATCATCAACTAAACTCAATTCATTAGCAACCACAAAAATTTCATTTGTAGAAGCGAAAAATTCCAATCCTGCTTTAAAATCTTTTTCAACATTTAAGAGTGAATTAGTATTATTTTTATAAAATGAAATCAATTGATTATATTTTTTCCTCAATTCAAATTCATCATCACTTAACACTTCTTCAAAATAATTCTCAAACATAACTCCAACAATAGTACTTGAAACACTTTCACCAAATGGCACCTGGGCAACCAATTCTCTCCATTCATCATTCTCACGTTCAATCTTTGTTGGTTCATTATTAACAAATGAACTTAAAAGCACACATTCTAAAACTTCACGAATATTGATTCTAATCAAATCACGAGCAGATCTAAATGCTACCAATTGTTTTGACACTGGACCTGAATAATATTGTTTCAATTGAGTTGGTTTAATAAAACTTGTTAAACGTGATATTAAAGTAATTATTGAGCGATCATGTGAACTTAATGAAGGGATTTGATAATGAGAAACTTTTGTGTTTTGTTTCGTGGTTAGTTCTGATGCTAATGGATATTTTAAAACTATTAACATAGTTAAGATCAAAAACTGTTCATGTTGAGATGGTTGGATCTTTGTTAGTAGTTTAGTAAAATTTGTTTCATTGATTTTATTTGATTCTGTGTCAATTTCAATCAAGTTTAATAATGATAATGTTCTTAAGTAAGAAGTTGCAATAATTTCATGAGGTTTTTGAAGTTCTGCTGCTGAGACTAATGTTGGTGATAATAAATTTTCATAAAATTCTAGTGGAGAGAAAATCTCTGTATCTGATTTTAAAACTAGGTTTTTGAAAGATTGTTGGATGGTTGGGAATAACTTATTCTCTAATAAGATTTCGTTAGAGCTATCAAACCATTTGACATATTTGATTTTTTTGAACTGGAAATATCTTGCAGCTGTTGCAGTAAGTAGATTGATTTCTTTATTTTTGAAAACAGTTGGAACTTGATCAACTAAATTTCTATATTGAACATTGAAACCTCCATCAATTGGACATTGTTCTGGGTATTCACCAGACACCAAAGTTTGTAATAACTTTGGACTCAATAAACCAATTGATAAGTAGAAAAAGTATTCATGTGGTAATCTCTCACCAATAATTTCATGAATATCAGATGGTAAACTATATTGATCTTCAACTTGAATTTCAACACGACCATTTGTTTGTAGTACCGGTGTATATTCCAACGCTAAAATACCTTTTTGAAATTTGGTGATTACTTGTTGATTTTTGGAATGACAAACCAATGCATAAATTGGATTTCCAGTGTGAATAACTTCCAAAGCAAATTCCACCAACAATGAATCGGCCGGAGGTGGACTTCCCTCAATGCTGAAAATTGGTAATTGTGTTGGTTGTAATTGGTACCCTAAAGCAACACATAGTTCATTAAACTGTTGTTGATCAACTCTAAACTCATGTAAAGTTTTCTTTCTATCCATGGCTCTAAATTCTTTTGAAGGGTACTCCAGGCCAAACACGAAACGGTCAATATCCTCAACCATCAACAGTTCTGAAGGACCATATATGGTATCAATTTCATTTTCACGGTAAAGGTAAGCCAATTGCAACCATGAACAGTATGGAGCCACCATGTAAGTGATATTTAATCTGGTCAACAGAAGCATCAAATCTTTGACAAAAGCAGATAATTGCACCGGTGATCTGCTATTTTTAAAGCCCACGCTAGAGATCAATGGGAACTTTCTTCCAACACTGTCGTCCACGTACTTATCGTGTCTAGTCCACGCTGTGTTTCTATCTTTCTGAGCATTGGAAATCACCAATGACCCATTAACAGCATTCTGGTCCACAATATCCACACCACTAAACACAAACACCGGTGTGATCTGAAGCTCCTTGAACAGCTGGATATCTGTCTCGATCGCCTGCACCACAGACAAAGGAACACCTCCGATGGCGTCAATCAAGTTCTCCCTTTTATAGTGCGCGAGTCTCGAGACATAATGGTCCATATCAATCCCAAGACGCGCATGGCGCAATGTCTCCATGCTAAACACAGCAGTGCAGCTCTTCTCGAACACTTTCTGCTCGATCAACTTCATCCCTTCAAGCTTTTTTGTTCGTTCTGTTTACGTTCTTTTCTGTTGTGAATTTTGTTTTGATTTTTTTTTTTCTTTGATGGAATTTTGAAGTTTTGAAGTTTTAAAAGAACACGTAAAATCTACATTTTGAGACGAGAAGAAGAAGAAGAAGAAGCAATGAAATTCACGTTTTTGCCGCTAATTGCGCTGCTCAGCGTGTTCAGCTCAGTGGTAATGGCCATCAGCTCGACCAGTTTGCTCAAATTGCAACAAAAAAGCGCTTCAAACAGCATCAAATTGACCAAAAATAACTTGAACCAGGTGCTTGCGGGTCCTAGAGACGATTACATCCTTGTGCTTCTCACAGCTACAAACACACAAGTTGGTTGTACTGTGTGTATGGAGATTGCACCACAGTTTGATACATTGGTGAACTCATGGGTAGAGGACCATCCACAAGGTGATGGTTTATATTTCGTTAAGGCTGATTTTGCTGATGGTGATATCGAGGTGTTCCAGAAATTCCAGATCAACAACGTTCCAAAGCTTTATCTTTACTCTCCTACAAAATCTAAGACTGATCCTGTTAAAGGTTGGGAATCAATTAATGTTCCTCAACAAGAATTTGCCCAATATCTTGCTGAAGTTCTAGAAGCACAAACTGGTAAACATATCACAATCCATATCCCATTCCCATGGGCAAATGTGGTCACCACTGCAGTGATAACATTCCTTGTTGTGCTTGCAATCAAGAAACATTTCGATAAATTTTTAACTATCTTGACTTCCAAACCACTTTGGGGTGTTATTATCGTGATTTCAATTTTATTATTCAACACAGGTTATATGTTCAATACGATCAGAGGTACTCCATACCTAAGACCAGGACCAGATGGCAACCCTCAATTCTTCATTGCAGGTCAACAGAATCAAGTTGGTGCTGAAACTCAAGTGATGACTTTGATCTATGGAATTTTATCCTTTTCCATCGTGGCAATGACAACTGTTGTTCCAAAGATCAATAACACTAGAATATCATTTCTAAGTGTTGTGTTTTTGAGTATTTTCATACTGGTTGTTTACTCCATTTTGATGTCTATTTTCAAATTCAAGTCTGGTGGATACCCATACCATTTATTGAACATCTGGTCTCCATAAGGTAGCATATATTTTATTCCATCCTCGTGGGGGCTGAACCTATGATTTCATTTCACCAAACCTCATCTTATGAAACATGATCTAAATGTCAATACAATAAAATAAAATAAAATTCAAATTCAAAAAAAAATTCATTCTATCTTCTCAACTCTTTCCAGTATCTTGGTCAATGTAGCATAAACCGTTTGCATTCTTTTTTTAACCGTATGCATTCTATCATTCACTTTCTTAATATCAATATCACCAATCTCATTCACCATCAATTGATCAAATTTCTTCAATCTTTCATCCACGATTTTGATTCTTGCAAGCAACACTACTTGTGATTCATGTAGTAATTGGAATTGACTTGACAATTTCTCCAAGGGCTCACCAATCAACGACTGCACCACTAGTTCCATTGGATGAATGTCATTCACAACATCTTCTTGATCGTTGTTTTCAGGGTTGTGGAAATGGAATTCGCTCATTTGAAAAAAAAAAAAAAAAAGAGTTGACCAATTCAGTACTTCTCTAGTTCAATTCTCAAGCTCAATGCACTGGAACCTTTGAAGAAATTGCCCAAAAACACAATTTGAACTCAAGTCAATTCTTCATACATAAAAAAAAAAAATTCTGAATGAAAAATCACAATATAAAAAAAAATATTTTCTTAACAAAATTAAGCAATTTCACCACCATCAAACACTCGCAAAATGTCTACTTTGAAAGACTTTCTGGAACGTATGCGCTTTGGTCTATTTTTATTTTGAATTCAAAAATAATAACCTTTTTTTTTTAGAAAAAGTCACAGTTATAACCAACGAAGGGCAATGTTACATCGGAATACTAGAAGGTTATGATAATATGGCTAATCTTCTACTGACAAAAGTACAAGAACGTATGATTAGTCTAGAAGAGTCATTGGTAGAGGATATGGGTGCAATGATAATACGAGGGGATTCAGTCACTTGCGTTGGTTTGGTTGATGAGAAGTTGGATAAAGAGATTGATTGGACAAAAGTTCGTGCTGCCCCTTTGTCTGCTGCTGTTAGACACTAACTAACAGTGTATTTGTTCGAGCACGAAGAAATTAGGAGAGAGAGAAGGAGATGAAGACACAGAAATAAAGAGCATTGATTTCATAGAACTACGATAATAAAAAAAAAAAACAGTTGCATTATTATTTTAAATTCATTGTAACCTTATTCTATAACTACTCAATCTAGTCTCTAACCGATCAGTCATATACCTTTGGATCAATATACTGCTTCTCTTCCCCAATGGCACAAGTTGTTGGAATCCCAAATTGTTTCATCTTAATTGCCAACTCCAACAAGTAATCAATTGATTCATTATAAATTTTAGCCTTCCATACATTTTCTCCCCAGACAAACAATCCATGTCTTCTCACTAGCACTGCAACGGTATGTGGATACTCTTCAAACAATTGATTCAAAGGTTCTTCTAAATCTTGCTCATATGGTTTATTTTCAATAATTGGAATAACCAAAGTATCATAATTATCTAAATTCCCAGGTTTATGTAGATGTGGGAACGCTTTAATCTGTTCCATATTAGATATCCTGAACTCTTTATCGTATAACATTGAAACCATCACCGCATTCTGTGAATGTGTATGAATACAAGCTTTAGCAAAACTATGATTTGAATAAATTGTTTGGAAAATTGGAGTACATGCACTCAATTTATACTTCGAAGGTCTAACCACTGACCCATTTTTCGCGTCCAGCACGTATAAATCAGATGGAACCATACGTTCTTTTTGAACAGAAGATGGTGACACATAGATATTTTCATTTGAATCATCAATTATACTCATTCCTCCTCCTGTGCCAATGACCCAATCTTTGTTAAAAAACAGTCTGCATAGTTCACAGAGCACATTGGCTGGGTGTAGTGAATCGTCGCTGATGACGAGATGGTCGTTTGGGTGGGACATTTGAGAATTGGTGATGCTTTTTGATATTGGAAATTTTTGTTTTGTTCAGTTTTTCAAAGATTAATTCACGTTTTCTGTACAGTCCAATGAGATTAGTTGGTGAATTAACTATGTAGTGAAGTGATTAATCATAGTGAAAAGGAAGATCAGTCTACGACATTTAATAAAATCAATTCATAAAAAGACACACACTAAACTAAACTAGAATATTTAAAATTAAGATGATTTTGTAAAAGTTCTAACTAAAGAATCACTTTGAACAAGTTCTGGTAAAGTCCCTCTTGTATTGACTCTTGAAAGTCCAGATGGGTTAACAGTTTGACGGGATGCAACTTTCTCCAACTCTGAAATTGATTCAACATCACGACTTTCTTCTGTAAACATACCTTGAGAAACACATTCTCTAACAATATCAATATCTCTTGGATAAAACAAGGTGCTCAATGTAGAATAAACAAATCTTGGTAATAAATTGATGACAACACCAACAAAGAAAACTGCCCAAAAAGATGCACTTCCATAAAGATGACTAGCTGAACCATACAATTCACCTGATTTGACTGAAGAAGACCAAACTCCACTCCAAAAAAACACAGCAAGACTTGATAAAATATTAACTACTAATGAGATATAATCCCATCTATATTGTCTTAACAAGATATAAATGTTAACAGAGGTAACTGAAATATGAACAACGATGACACCAATCCAAAATCTATGATCTAAATTTAATCCATCATGAGAATAAAATCGACCATAAATAATTAATAAAACTGGGAAAAAAAAGGAAATCAAACTTTGATATAACCCATCAATCATATAATAAACAAACTTCCATTGTGACCACTCCTGTCTCAAGATCCCTGATTTATAAAGTTGAGGAACTTTCAAACTAACCACATCATTAACATCCTGATCTAAAACTCCAAGACAAATAACTGGTAATGAAGTGAACGCTAAATTGAAAAACATAATATAAGTGTAATCAAATAAATAAGATCCATCAAAGTTATTATAAATTCCATACCAAAATAATGTAATTGTAAATGCAACATTCTTGTAGAAAAAACTTGGAATCATTTCAGATAATCTCTTGTAAGACCAACGTCCATGAACTAAAACCAACCTGGTTAAAAATCTAAATTGTCCAATTGCATAATCTGAGGCCATTGATGCTTGTCTACCTTCTTCTCCAACAATTCCAACACCAACGTTAGCAGTTTGAATCATGGAAACATCATTTGCACCATCACCAATTGCTAAAGTCATAACATCCAGTGAATTTTTAACTAATTTAACAACTTGTGCTTTTTGAGCTGGTGAAACTCTGCAACATAACACGGAACCACATTGTTTACACAATAATAAAAATTTCAATTTCAATGATTCATTTTCATAAATTGAATTCAAAGAATCACCATCTATGATAATCGCATAAGAATCATTTGGTAATGAATGATCTTTTTTAGCCAATTTCAAATCTTCAGACGTGCCTTCGATATTGAAAATTTGTAAATATTCAGTTAAAACTTGTTCAATTGAAGTTTCTTTCGAAGTTTCATTTGAAATTGTTAATAAATTTATATCATTTCCTAATAAGTTACAAGAAAATCCAATATTAATTGCAGTTTCAACTTTATCACCAGTTAAAACCCAAACTTTAATACCAGCTTTACGTAATGTTTCAATTGATTCAGGTACACCTTTTTGTAAACGATCTTCCACTGCGGTACCACCAACAAGAATCAAATTTGACTCAATTAATTCACAAGCTTTTGAAATTTCTAAATCACGATTGTTTAAAGTTGATGATGCTGCGTTATAAATTTTGGCCCATTCATTGAATTCCTCGATTGATAAATCTTTATATGCAAGACATAAAGTTCTTAAACCTTCTGTGGCAAAAACTTCTAAATTTTTAGCAGTTGATTGAATTAAATCAATGGGGTTTAAATTTGAATTTTTACTTAATCTTTCAAATATAACTGAATCTGCACCTTTTGTAATCAATTTAATTTCATCATTTAATTTAACAATAATACTCATTCTTTTCCTTGATGAGTTAAATTCCAACACTTTCAAAACTTCAAATTCCACAGTTTCATTATGAACTAATAAGACACCTCCTGTTTTAGTTCTCTTAGTGAATGTGAAACCTAAATCACTTGCAACTTGGACCAATGCAGCTTCATCTGGAGACTCTGCATTAAATTGAAGATTTGTTGGATCTGTTGTTGAAATGTCTGTTAGCACTGTATGACAAATTGATAAATATAACATGAATTTTTCATTTAATTCAGATTGTTTAGTATGAACATTTTTAACATCTTTAACAAATTCGGATGATATGAAAGTTAAATTTTCTGGTTTAAAATAAGGATTTTCAGGGTTTTCATCCAACAATTTAATCATCAATTCTTTATCTTGTTGAATTTTCGCAAATTCTTGTTGTGATTTAAGATCGACATCAATACCTTGTCTTTTATCAATCCCCATCTGAGCCTCGGTATACGCTAACCCATAAATTTTACCACCAATTGTACATTTTTTAAATTCCATAACATTTTGAGTCAGTGTACCAGTTTTATCACTGAAAATATATTCAATTTGACCTAAATCATCAGAGATATTCCAAGATTTTGGTGTGCATGGATAGTCCAAATTTTCATCATACATTTGCAAATCATCATGGATAAAATAAGCTTGAGTAGTTTTAATAATTTCCACTGAAATATAAAGTGAAATTGGCACTAAAGCTTGTAACAAGATAAGTTGAACGAAAAAATTGATGACACCATTAGCAGCAGGAGTTTTACCAAATCCTCCATATTCAAAATATCTAAATGAGGTATTTTTCTTTCTATAGAAAAGACCATTTATAACACCACTAACAAAACAAATAATGAAAAGAAATGCGAAATTGATGATGACTGAGATGTTTAATTCTTGAGCAATACGTGATCTTTTGGAAGGTGTACGACCTGAATTCAACATGACTTTAGATTCATGACCTGTGAAGATGGCCACTGCAATACACCATTTGGTGTTTCTTAAAGTTGAACCTCTTAGTAACATATTATCCATTGACAAAGATTCTTTAACGATTTCTGAGGAGTTATCATTGAAAGTAATTGAACCTTCATATTTATATAGACTCAAGCTTGGAGGTTCACTTTCAACTTGGAAACTTAGCTCTGCAAATTTCCTAGAACTATTCAAATGAGAAGTATAAGAAACACCAACTCTTGATTTCAAATTAGTTTCACCATCTAAATTTTTGGTTTCCACAAAACATCTATTACCATCCTCATCGGATGTGGATAACACAATGACATCAGCTGGAATTTCCTCGTTATTATGAATACGAATGATATCACCAACTTTCAAATTTTTCCAAACATCTCTAATAAATTTAGGATGATTATGCAATTCCAGTGAATCACCACGATGGAAATCTTTTGAAGGTCTTGAAACATCCATTGATGGACGAGTTGAGTTGTACAGTTCAATAGATTCTCTTGCATGTTGGGTCCGTTCCACAATGGCACTTTTCTCATGAAATAATTTAGCGAAGAATTTAACCATATTGACAAATATCTCTGAATTGAAATCATTGAACTTTGATTTCAATGAACGACCAGTATCATCAACATTATGATTTATGACACCTTGCAATATTGACACCGTGGTGTTGTTTAATTCTAAGTCACTTATAGTTCTTCGGGAATCTTCAAAAGCATCCTTCACACCAGTGACGATAACAATGACAATTAGTGGGACAGCAGCTAGACCCGGTTGGGCAACCCCAAAGATTGGAAAAGCACCCAGGATGATCAAGAACAAGAAATATGAGAGTGCGATGTTGCGGAACTGAAGCAGTAGGTTCTTGGGTATGAAACTGAAAGGAGTGTATTTGGTTGTTCTTATTTCATTCTTATCAAACTGTTGTAGAGGTTTCTGGGTTTTCGGGTCGAGCAGCTCTGGAGGAAGCGGCCTGTTGAAGAAGATAGTCCGCTTCTGTGGCGGCGGTGTTTTCTTCTTGAGGAAGTCGAAGCTGATCATTGTCTTTCTTCCTTCCGTACGCTTCTTCTCCTTCTTTCTTTCTTTAATTTTGTTGTTTGTTTATAAATGTTGAAATTTTGAATTCATTTCACGGCCGAGATACAGTTGAAAATTATTTGAAGAAGAAACAGAAAAGAGCTGGGATTTCAGTGGGTTTGAAAGCTTTTTTCTGTTGTAGCTGAGTTGTAGACGTTGTTCGAGTTTGTATTAGAAGTATTGCCGTTTTTTCAGCAAGTTTTTTGGGGTTATTTTGAGCATTATCAACCAAAACTGATGATTGTGTCACTTTTTCAGTATGGAATTAACCAACACTACACTGTCTCTAGAGTCTAAACTTTAATGATCATCATCAGCTTGTCTATCAATATGGTCTACTGGATGCTCTGATTTATATATACAGCAATTCTTATCTTTCTAGCATCAATATCAACTATGTAACTGAATCAAGCTCATCTCTTTCCTAGTAATGGAACCAAGTTCTCCTTCTCCATCATCTCCTTGAGCACACTACGCACTTTCGTCACAACATCGTCCTCCAACGCAGTTCTCTCGTCAACGGCTGGAATGCCCATAACATAAGCTGCAACAACTTCTTTAGTCTTATCTATAGGTCTATCGATCCCAATAGCCAGTCTATAATAATCATCTATTCCCTTTCTTTTCAACGACCCGAGTCCATTATGACCTCTAAGTGAAGAGTTCGGTGCTCTGAGTTGAACTGTCCCCACGGGCAATGAAAGTTCATCATGAAGCACCACCATTGTTTCATTGCCACTCAAGTTCTTCATCACTGGGCCCAGTGCATCGCTGTTAATGTTCATGAAAGTGTTCACTGGCTTGATATAAGTGATTGCATGGCCGTCCAATGTGCTCTCTGCTACAGCATGCTTCTTCACGGTCTTGAAATTACCAGTGCCTCCAGCTAAGATGTTCAGCATATCGACACCAACGTTGTGTCTTGTGCCACTGTATTTTGGCTCTGGATTACCGACCGCAAGCACTCTCAACGCTCTTCTGAACATCTTCTAGTTCTTCTGCTAGTTGGTTCTTCACTACAATACAATGAAATAAAATATTTTTTTTTTCTAGCATTTTATTTCATTACATTCACTTCATTATTCATCACCATTAAACTTCATAGCAAAAAGTGAACCAGCACTCTTAGATTCATCACGCACTCTTTATTTGACACTATTCAATAACTTTTTTCAAATCCTCTAAAGCTCCATCAATAACTTTAGCACTTTTACTCAATTCTCCCATCTTGAACTCCAAATAAACCTGTTTGTTCCCAATCCATTCTTCTGCATCGTTAACCCTGGACACGTTAGTACTTTTCTATCAAACTCATAGATGAACATAACCAACTGAACTGGGTTCAAGTAAGTAGAAACCCCAATCAAACACACAAATGTGTAAATCACTCACCGTTGTGATACTTTCTCTCTATCAAACAAATACGCGGCTTCTTGCCAATCAACAAGCTTCTTAGAACACAAGGTCAACTGGTTTGTACACTCTTCCATTGCAGTAGAATACTGTTCAAACGCGTCCTGAGTTAATTTCAACATTGTATTCCATTCAAATCCATCAATATTGGTGTCTTTCGAATCAGAATTTTTGGCTTTTGAAGCAGCAGTTGCAAGTGATTGTAATGATGTGGTTAATTCAGCGGTGAATGCTGACAATTTTGAGTCAAATTCAGACATTTTTATTTGTTTGTATCTACATAACTTAAAAATAAATAAATTAACTCAAAATTTATTTCTTTGTTAAATAATTATGTATCACCAAGATTAAAATGGCTACAAAACTCGCTAAACTTACTGGGAAACACACAAAACACGTCCACTCCATACGCAACAACGATGAAGTCCACATCAAATCATCAACACCTTACATCTCAGCCATAAAAAGAATCTCCAAAATGTTGAATCAATTGAAAAAAATTAATAACAAGAGAACCTATATTAAAATCGTTGGTGTTGGTAGAACTATAGAGAAAACAGGTAATTTAGCTATACATTTCCAAATGGAAGGTCATCGTGTTGAAATATTCACTAAATCATTGCTAGTATTAGATGAGTTCACTGAAAAAAATTCTTTGGATGTTGATGAAAGTACGTTTCAAAAACGTCCTGTTAGTGCTTTAGAAGCTCATATTTATAAACTATAAACTCTCCCCCCGTGGATTCTCATCATAGATTCAATCTTTCATTGCATTTTTCTT
The DNA here is from genome assembly GCA_030565045.1 of Starmera caribaea. Taxonomy (NCBI): domain Eukaryota; kingdom Fungi; phylum Ascomycota; class Saccharomycetes; order Phaffomycetales; family Phaffomycetaceae; genus Starmera; species Starmera caribaea. Next base: position 25,580 of record JAJMAV010000138.1, read on the forward strand.
TAATATATATTAATTCATTATATTCATTCTTCATTTTTTTCTTTAATTGTTCAACTTTTGGTAGTATTATATTAGTCACTCTTAAAGCCTCTTGATAGTTTCTCTCATAGTATA
>JAJMAV010000139.1:0-25278 GCA_030565045.1 Starmera caribaea
AAAGAGTTCTTACCAACTGTTATAAATGCGAATCGTGATATAGCTACACTTCGTGTCGAAATGCATGATCCAGATGGTAATCCAAGAATCATCGATTATGATTTAAACTCATGGGCTGGTGATAGAACTGTACCAACTGAAGAAGAGTTGAAGAAATTGGATAATGATAAAGATTTTTTCTATACACCTAAACCTGGTCCAAATGCTGTATTTTTAGGTGATTTACATAAAGACACTGAGAAATATGGAATCACCAGAGATTTAGACGCCTCTTATGAACTTGATTCTGTTGGTGGTGCTGTGTTATTTGTTAAATCCGCGGTTTATCAACAAGGTGCTTTACACACACCTTATTATGCTGTGGGGACAACTTGGAATAGAGAAGGGTATGATGGTATTGAAACTGAAGGGTTATGTTATATTGCGAAAAAAATTGGCTATAAATGTTACGGTTATCCAAACATGGCTGCAGGTCATAAGATTAACTAAAACTCAATCAAACTTTTTTTATTTAGTTCAAAAAACATAATATTACAATCTATATATATTTAGTATTATCCTATTCAGAATCATCTTGTTCTTCATCCAATAACGATGCAATTTTTTTCTCTCCTCTAGAGACATATTTTTTACCATAAATCATTATTAAAACTTTCTCCACCAGTTTATACAAATATTGTCCACATATAACAACACCTCCATAGATGGTAGCCAATCTAACAACAAACGTCAAAAATGGAATTCTTTCATCTTCTACAACCAACTGTATTGGTTCAAAATCATAATGGAAAAAAATCCCTGGAATTCCTCTTCTTTCCAATGAATAATTCTTCTCTAATAGTGACATTGCATATTGATTGGTATCAATTATAACACCCAGTTTTTTATAAACTGTTGGAACAACGTTCAAATAATATTGATACACTTTCAAATTCACATCGGTTGACTGACCAGTGCCATCCAATGGATTATGAATATAGGGATAGAATTGTCCAAATGATAGTTCATTAATAACATGACTGAAATTCAAAGATTGAATGTCAATTTGATTTCTGAAATCTTGATACCCATAATTTTTAGCAGTGATATGGAAATCTCCCTTAACTTTATTAACAGGAATTTGACCAAAAATATGACACGCAGGTGCCATTGAACTCTTATCATCTTGGAAATCTTCACCAAATTCCGCTAAAAACCCTTCTGATAAAATTTCATCTAATCCTGGTGTTTCAATCTTATTCATCCCATTCACCACATACCCCATCGGAAACCTTAGCAAAGTACCTTCATATTTCAACAACTCACCTGCTAAAAATCTATCTGAAGTGATATCTCTAACATTTGTATGTAAATACCTACATGGCATTCCAACAACCATATCTAAATTGATATTCACACTTGTCTCCACTATATCAGACACACCAAATGAATGACGCACTCTACCACCAAAATATTGTCCAAATTCTGTCCATGATATGAACAAAATACAGAAGTATGTGATTATTGTTGATAATCCACCTCTTTGAGAACGAACTTGATTTGACGACACGACTTTTGCTAAAGAGAAAAAAAATAGGTTAGTTTTATCAAGCATTATTTATAAGGTCTCCATTGAAGGCTTACGAAACGCATCAAACCTTTTCAGCGATATTGAAGACATCTCAAATGGTTTTTTGGTTTTGGAAATCGATCTTGAAATGTTTCGTTGTTATTTTAATTCTGTAATTTTTTTTTTGAGTTTTGTATGTAAAATTGAATTCCAGAAGCTGAATGTTGTGATGGATGAGCAGACGAAAGAAGTGCTGACGGCAATCTATCCTGAATTGCAGATTGATGATGGTTTGGTGATTGAAATCAAATGGAATTTAGAGCGTTCGTTGACGTTTCAATATGATGATCTGAAGATTAGTACTGATATCGTTGGACCAGTGGTTTTCAAATCGGAGTATCCTATAACTAAAGGGAACCTAAGCATAGAATGTGTATGGATAGGGAAAGATGTGATCCAGGAAATCATGAGTCTTGTGGATCAGTTGATAGTTGCAGGAGAAGAGAATGATGATGAAATGATGGTTTATTCAATATTAGATTTCCTGAATGTTGGTCTACTGGAGCAGCATGAAGAGTTGATTTTCCAGAACTATCATATCACAGTGGGAGATGAACAGCAATTTCATAGTATCAAAAACATGATTGAAGATCTACAAATGAATGAATTTAACAATACTAAATTTAATTGTTCAATCTGCCTAAACGATCATTATGGAATAAATTGTTATAAAATACCCAACTGTGAGCATGTTTTTTGCAAGAAATGTCTGTTAGACTACTGTCACAATATAATAGATTCAGATGACGTGACAAAACTTCAATGTCCTAATTGCCCGATAATAACTCATAAAGACTTAACCACCAAAACAAGATCACAACTTAAAACCATACTATTTGAAGAGAAAATACCCAATTCATTCTTACAACAGATACTACCATCAGATCAATACAAGAAATACATCACTTTGAAAAACTCTTCAAGTTTTGAGAAATTTCAAACACATTATCCATTTTCTGTGTCCAAATGTCCCAGATGTGAAACTTGGTTATTTCGAGATGATGTTGATGATAATTTACTGATATGTTCTAACTGTAAATTAGCTTATTGTTACCTATGTAATCATTCATGGCATGGTACAACAAATTATTGTGGTAAAAAAATGAACGTTGTACCAATTGAAATCTTGAAAGAATTGAATGATGAAATTAATAAAGTTTCAAATGCCAGGATCGAGAAATTGAATCAATTATATGGACGTAAAAATATTCAATTGGCGTTAAACTCGTACAGATCAGATCTGTTGTTTTACGAGACAGTGGCAAATGATGAAGATTTGAAAACTTGTCCCAATTGTCAAATTGTTATTACAAAATCTGATGGTTGTAATAAAATGAAATGTCCTGTTTGTGGATGTATGTTTTGTTATATATGTGGTATTGATCTGTTGGCTAATGATCCATATGTTCACTTCACGGATTTAAGAAGTGAATGTTTTGGGCGATTATTTGAAGGAATGGCTGGAACTGAAGATTTATGACACTACATTTCAATTTTATATAATAAGGTCATAAACAGTCATTAAATTAACTTTATAGCATCACAAGGTTTAGGATAAATGTGGAGGCAATCTTGCTGGTCTTGAGTACCTAACCACATTTCTAAACAATCTCCTTCTTTTGAAAAAATTATCAATTAAGAATTCATTTTGATTATCAATTTTTAATACATTATTATCAATAGAAACACCATTATCAATTGCCCATTGAGAACAATTGTAGTCAATACACCAACTTGAATCTTCAAATTTCCATGATTTTGGTGGTTTCACCAAAGATAAATTTTCTACACCAATTGGAATGTTTTGAGCTTTCCTTTGAACATCATTGAAAAGAAAAGGTGAATGTGTGAAAGTGAAAAAATCCCAATTTTGTGAATCTGTTTGACTTTTCTTCCAAATCTCGAATACTTCAACTTGTTTCAATTCAGGTGGTGAATCAATTGTTATATCTTTTCTTTCTTTATCTTTAACGATTTTATCCAATTCTTCACGTTGATTCTTGATAATTGATTTCCAATTTTGAAGACATGGTTTCACCTGAGGATGTGTTACTAATAGCACAGTCCATCCATTGATCAAACACACAGCTTTCCAAGGAATATAGTTTCTAATGATGATCAACATCAAATAAATTAAAAATAAACTGAAAAATAGTGATGTTGAATGTCTTTCATCTTTGAAACCAGCTGATCCGTACCAAAATCTTTCAAAATTATCCATACCTTGTACAATCCCACCTAATGAGTTTTGTAAATCTCTCATGTTCATAATAAACTCGATATTCTGTTTAAGCAGTTTAACATTTGAATCAATTTTCTCATTAACGTCTTCATCTTCCACTTCTTCGTATTCATCAACTAATAATAGTTGGTCTTCTTCTTCACTTCCATCTTCAATGATTCTTTTCCTTTTACTTCGTTTGTTAATTTCAGCTTCATCCATTGCTAATAAACTTCCTAATAAAGATTCACTTCTAACTCTTGTTTTAATAATATATGGTTTCGAAATTGGATGTCTATGTAAAAACCCAGGCACCATGGCAAAATAAAACACAAATATTATAGGTATCACTAGTAAAAGCACTGGATGAAGCACAATCACGGTGTACATTCCCAAACAACAAAGCGTCAACGCAGGATTATTCCACTTGATGATTTTAATTATTTGTGACTGACATTGGAAAAGCAGTGTGAGACGTGTCGTTAGTTGTTTGATGTGCTTTGTGAATAGTGCTGGTGACAACGGTGGTCCTGATAGTCTTTCTGGATCTTCGTATCGTTGCTGAAGTTTCTGTGTGTGTTTGAGTTCCACTGGCATCGCATGAACTAGAAGTTTTTCTAGTAGGATATCAATGAAGTGTGTATTTGGTGTGGTACTGCTACTTGTCGTAGAAGTAGACTGTGTGTCTGCATCGTCCCAAAAAGCATCTTCATCGTCTGGTTCATTTGGATTCTGTGTTGTTGTGGTATTTACTTCGTTTGAAACCGTTGTTTGTGCATTAAAATGTTCCCAAGACGCTCCTAACAATGCCACTGCAGTGGCTACCACCAAACGTGTCCTGCTAGTGCTGTTCTTCCTCTCTGAAGACTCCATCTTACTATTAATTCTACTACAAAACAAATTAGTTTTTAATTATTGTGGAAATCACCGCGTTTGAATTATTTTATCTGCTTGCTTAATCTCGAATATGGCGATAAACTATGAAAATATTTCATTCTTCAATTCTTTCTTTCTTTCTTTCTTTTACAACCAGCTGACCCCGACAAAAGAATAGAAAACCGACAGAACAAGTTTGAATGCTTCTCAAAATCAAGTCCGCAATCAAAATGACCTTTTCAAAACTGCTCATCGTCAACCCAAACTCATCCAAATCAATGACAGACACTCTGGAGAAAATCCTTCCAACTCCTCCAAACTGCTCCCTCAGCTTCTATACGGGTCCACCATCTGCTCCTAAAGAGATCAACGGCTTAGAGTCTGCTTTAAAGTCAGCAGAAGCATGTCTACCTGAAATATTGGAAATCTTATCTAAAAATCCAGATATTAAAGGTGTCCTAATCTGTTGTTATTCTGACCATCCTTTAATTCATATGCTCTCAGATGAAACTAGTGGAATAGCAGTATTAGGAATTTTCCAAAGCTCGTTATGCTATGCTACATCTCAATCTCCTAAAAAATTTGGAATCTTAACTTCAACCTCCTCTTGGGAAGCACCATTAAATCAATCTGTCACTGAATTTTTCGGTTGTCCCATCCCATTGTTCACAGGAACTGTTGCTGCAAACATTGATGTGTTGAAACTATCTGATCCTAAACATTTCGATCAATTGGTGGAAAGAGCTCAGTTGATTGTGTCTAAAGGTGCTAAAATTGTTTTACTTGGCTGTGCTGGATTGTCTGGTTTAGAGAAACAGTTGGAGAGTAGGTTTGATCAAGTCAAGTTTGTTGATAGTGTTAAGTTTGGTTCTGAAATGTTGAATACTTTAGTGAGATTTGATAATGAATAATCATCTTCAGCATCATAATTCCAAATATACACATGACTACAAAACTATTAATATGCTTCTCTATTTATATTAACATATGTATTGATGGTCTTTCATTCACGAGCGTTTTTCCTCATATCGGTCATAAACTCTAATAATCTGTTCTCAATCTCATAAATCTCACTTTTCTTCAAATCTTTATAATCAAAACCATTTAAAAAATCATTCATTATAACAACTGGTGAAATCTCACTAAACATTCTTTTCTTCTTACTTCTAGTCATTGCACCTCTATTACTATCTTGACTCATCTGACTCAGTTTCCTTTTCAACCCTTCATTTATTGCAGATTCATCGGTGATAACTTCTAATTCATCTGTATCATCTGTATCATCACTTTCACTTTCATTCCCACTCTTATTATGTTTTTTTTCTTTGTCAATTCGATTTTCATGCTCATTCTCAGTTTCAGTCTCACTACCACTTTCTTCACTTACAACAGACTCCTTAATAGATAAACTTGGTCTTGAAGTCAATTGACGCTTTAATACAGGTTGTGGAGGTGGTTCATCATAAGATAATTGACGTTGACGACGAAGTATAGTGTGTTTCAATGAGAATTTCATTGGACTTGAATCTATTTCAGTTGGATTGATTGGTCCATACCCTTCATTTAATTCATCACTAGTAATTGTTCTAGTGTAATATGTGGTTCTTTGTTTTAATGGTGTGTCAATTTGATCATCATCACTCCCATCATAAAAAATATCTTAGGAATTTTTAGAATCAAATTTAACAAAATAATCTTGTAATTGGAATGGTTTATCCTTTGATTTATCGTCCTTTTTCGTGGTTGTTGGTTTTGGAGGTGTGGCGGATAAGACAATTTCTTCACTATGTTCAACTGGTTCAATTACCTGTGTATCATTCATTTCATTTGAATTCTCAATTTCATCAACAACACTTTGATGTTGATCATTATTAGTGTCTTCGATACTTGATTCATTTGATTCAGATGTTGTGCTTTCAGAGTTAATGGTTTCTAAACCTGAATGTGGTTGTTTCTCAGCAGTGTCAACTTCTGCTACAATTATTTGAGTATCATTAACCACAACAGAAACTGATTCAATAATTTGTGTATCTTTAGTCAACACATTCTCGGATTTGTTTTCGACAGTTAATGATGGTTGGTCAACAAGTTGTGTATCCTTTATGGTGTCAACTTCTTCAGTGGTTTCCACAATTGAATTAACAACAGTTTCCTCTTGTTTGCTTTCAACATTAGTAGATTCAGCAATTTCACTGGTTTCAACTGTACTTTGTTCACTGGTTTTTGCAATTGAATGAGCAACATCGTTATCTTGTTTATTAAATTCAACTGCAGATTCAACTGTAGATTCAACTGTAGATTCAACAATTGCACTAGTTTCAGTGGTACTTTGAGCAGAGCTTTTATCTATAGATTTATCATTATGTGAATCAATCAATTCTTTTGAAACCAAATTAGCAGAGCTAATTGAATCAATAATTTGGGTATCATTAACTGTTTTCTGCTCAGCATGTTTAGGTTCATCAATTAATTCTTTTGAAACTTCATTTGTTACTTCATTTGAAGTATCAATAACTAAAGTATCATTTAAGTCACTTGCATCATGGAAAACCTCATCTTCATCAACTTTTTGACTTTTGTTTTTGAATTCATTAATTTTCGTGGATAGTTCAGAACTTAATTCCAGACTTTCACTAACTTGAAATAAACAGTCAACAAATTCTCCATTGAACAATCCATTGGAATCACAAACTTTATTCAACCAAAACAACACAATTTGAGTATCACTCAATTTCCCTAAAAGTTTTTTCCAATTCTTCAAATCATTTTTCTTGTAGAATTCATCAAGAATCCAATTTTTAATAGCATCAAGAATCATTACTCCTTCAGGTTGACAATCTGCCAGCAGCAAGCAGCTCAAACTACCTCGTATTGCCACATCTTCACATAAACATCCAACAAACTCTTTAAAATTTTTCTTAATAATAAATCTCGAAATTTTAATAAAATTTTCATCATTCCATTTCCAAATTTCCAACATTTTAAAAGCCCATGCTTTCTTTTTCCAATTGGATAGTTTGGCTATTGAAGTTAAATAGTTGGATAACAGTGCCTCTGATTTTTTTGAGTTTGAAGAAATTAATGATGAAATTGCAGAAATGTCAGCATCATTCAAATTTTTCTCAAAAATCTTTGATTCAAGGTTATTTAAAATAAAACTGTTGATTTGTGGATCCTTCAATTGGGTTAAGTTGGAATAAAATGAGTATTTCTGGGTTGTTAAAATGTTATTGATTTCTTTCAGAAGTGGGATTTTTGTTTGAGGATGCTTGATTGAATTTTTTATGATTTCAAAATAAATTTTATTTCTCAACGAAGTTGAGTTTTTATTGTAAAAAAGTTTGATAAGTTTGATGAAAGAGGTGATATAAGTTAGTTTTTCCCCCTGTGCTGGTAATTTAAATAAAATAGGTATAATTTCAGTGATTTTTAAAGTTATCAGTTCAATATTATCAGGTTTATGATCAATCACTAGTTTCAAAGAGTTTAATAAATTTGTTAAAATGGTAAAACTTAGTTTAGTTGAAATAACACCTGATGTTAAGGTTTTTACCAAAATTGACCATATGGAATCAGTATTTTTGTTAATTATATCAATTGGAAGTGGATCAATATCAGTTAGTGAAATTGGTTCAGTTGATAAAATTCTAGCCAGTTTATTATTACTACCAGCCACTGGATTTTTAGCCATTGATTGAGTTATTAAATGATTGAAAACACTTGTTCCTATTTTGAGTCTTTTTTCACTTGCACCATTACCAACATCATCAAAATAAAAATTCAATAAAGAAAATTGAATTTTATCCCAAGTTTTAGCATACTGTTTAGAGCAGCCAGCAGCATACAAAGTCTGTAAAAACAAATTAGTCAATCTATCAATGCCATCATCTTTAGAAATCTTGATGTTAATAAATTCAAACAACACATTTAAAATCGACACATCTGAATCTTTATGATTGAAATCAATTTTTTTATAAGTGACATAAACTAATGCTCTCCATGCCCTTACACCAACCAGTTTATTATCATCTTGCTTTTTGGTGCAACATTTAACCAAGATTTGAATCCATTTGGAAGTTTTAAAATCATGGGATTTAATGAAATCAGTGTCGTTAAACAACAGTAGAGTTATTGCTAACCAACAGTCCATTGACGTGCGGCAATCCCCGTTTTCTACTAAAGTTAATAGTGTATCTGACACAAATGATAAGATTTCTTGGTTGTTGTTGTTGTTGCTGCTAGTTGTAGAGATGTTTAATTTTTTCAATGGTGATTTCATTAGATTTGCAAATTCAAAATGAGTTGATGTTGAATATAGGTAAGTTTTGGAAACGTTTAATAAAGTTGAAATAGATTCATCTAACATTGTAGTTGAAGTTTTAGATTTTATTAATTGATTTGAAGATGCTGCAATTAATGAAGATGATAAATTTGAAACGAGGAATGGTAACCAAGATTTGATATTTTTTTCCATAATTGGAGGAATTGATAAAATTAACGATTTGATTGTTGATAATTGTTCAATTAGTAACGTATCTGAGAAGTATTTCAAATTTATCACAGTGGCCAAGATTTCTTCTTGAGATTTAACTGATAAAAATCCATAAAATTTTTGTTCTTTAATGAATTGTAAATTTGGGGTAATTAAAGATTTGGAAATTGAAGGTTGAGACATTGTAGTGCAACTATGAGTGACAAACCATTTCGCCAAGTTAATTAATTCACTTGATTTGATCCAAGTTTCTTTGATTAAAGAATCATTGGAGGATAGAATTATCAAGATTCGTGTTATTTGGTTATTAATTCTTGATGCAAATGGGTCTGAGTTTGAATTGTTATTAAAGATTTTTTCATCATTTATGGATAGATCTTTTTTGAATTGTTGTAAGATATCAATTAAAACTGTTGATAAATATGATAATTTATTTGGGTTATGAATATTATTAACATTGTTCAAATTTCTTAATATTTTATTCCATGAGGAATAGATTTCAAATTTCCTATCACAATTGAGTATCTGTAACACAGTTAGCCCACCGGATATCAATTTCTTGAAGCTTGAGAATTGAAGATTTTGATTAGTCTGTGGGATATCACGAACGATTCCCTTTGTCCAAAATTCGTATTTATCAGGTGTTGATGATGATGATTCATTGCTACCATTATTGAAATTATCATCGTAGTTTGTGGCCATTGGAGAGGAAGACGGTATGAGTGGTGAATGTGGTGGTGGAGAAACACGCTTCAGTATTGACTTTTTGGGTGTTATATTGAGATTATTGAAGTTTATATTTGAGACCGGGTTGTCTAAGAAAACGACTTTCTTGTTCTTCTTCAATGGAGATGATCTTGGACCTATAGATGGTGGTGTAGGAGGCGGTAGTGAAGCTGAGTGGCGGGACACGGGCGACGACACTGTCTGTGATTTTGCATTGAAATCAATCTTGAATGGTTTTGAATGTGAGGAATTTGCCCGTCGCGAGTGTTTTTTCGGCTGGTGGAGTGTGCCATTGTTTCTGTGCTTGATGTGCATTTCAGTTATTCGTATCAGCGGCCTAAGCGCTGTGGTGGGAGTTGAGTTATAGGTGGATTTCCACTTCTTGAACGCGTTGTTGACTGTTTCTCAAAAACAGTGCAAATAAAATTTCTTTTATATGAAAATTGAAAATCAGTTTTGTTTACTGTGAAGATAAACTGTAATACTATTCTGCTGTAGTGTGATACAGTGGTATAGAATAGAAGAAAAGAAGAGAAGAGAAGAAGATGTGTATGGCAATGCCCTTGAAGAACGAGCGAAGCAAATGGAGCAGTGAAGGCGTGCCCCACGACATCATGCTGTACAATCTACGAAGAAACGAGATTGAACAAGTTGAGTTTGATACTAAGGAGCTGACAACTGGTTATACTGGAGATGTTGCTACTGCGAGTACTAAAGAAAGAAGTGTCACAGAGAATATCAGAGTGGTGAGTTCCAGAAGAAGTGTGGTGCATTGTGTGTGTGTGATGCTGCTGGTTAGTTATCATTTATACAGTGTGTTCTGGTCTTCATCTTCGTCTTGATAATTATAGATTGGTTATAGAGATGGATATTGTTATTATTATGTTATTTGACTACCATGCAGTTAATTCATACTCCATTGTAGTCTACTACTACTGCTATCATATATCCAGTGCACTCACCCATCATCTCTATTTATATCCTATCTACATACATACATAATTATCCCATAGTTAAGAAAGTCAATCCCTTTCAGTATATTAAAGTGGAAAATAAAAATTTTCAATATACCGCGTTCTAACCATTTCCACATTCTTTATTGCTCTTACACCAAGCTCACAAGCTCTTCTCAACTCACAAAACCACTTGCAACACACCCACATCTATCACTTCTATCATTCCCTCTTTTTTTTGCCAATCGTTTACACCTTTCCATCACTTACAACACTCAAATTACAGCTACAACTATAAATACATACCAACCAAAATGTTTCAGATAACACCACTACTGCTGCTGCTCCCATTCCTACTCCTCCTACAACAAACACAGGCAGCTCTCACACAACTAGGATGCTACTCTTCAGTGCCATCTTCATACACATCGTCAACGTACCAGTGGCAATCTTCATCTCATTGTGCTTCAACTTGTGCAGGTTATGCCTATTTTGCCCTTTTCAATGGTGGTGCTTGTTATTGTGGGAACACTGCTCCTTCTTCTTCAGACACCTCATCTTCTTGTAACGTGGCATGTTTTGGGTATGGGCAAGAGATGTGTGGTGGTGCAAACAGCTACACTTTTTTTTCCACTGGTGAAGGTAGTAGTAACAATCAAGATAATGATGATGATGATGATAATAATGATGCTGACTCTGCTCAAACCACAGCTACTACCCCTGCAACCACTACACGAACCACCACGAATAATAACCCAACAACAACTAATAAACCAACAACTAATAAACCAACAACTGACACCACACCAACAACTTCACAAACAAATCTTGAAACAGTACAACAATCAACCACTTTAACCTCTACAAGTATGAATAAAGCCACTACAATCATCATTCTGTCCACAGTGGCTATAAGTGCAACACCAACAGTGACTGCTACCACTACAAACGTTGAAACAACTGTTACTGCAGCAGCACCAACATCATCTTCATCTTCTGATAGTAATGACACCAACAATAACAATAACAACAACAACAATAAAAAATCAACAAGCAGTAAAATAGGACCAATAGTAGGAGGGGTAGTTGGTGGATTAATTTTCATTGCGTTATTAATCCTTCTAATATTCTTCCTTAAACGTCGTCAATCATCATCATCAGAAGAAGAAGATAATGGACAAAAAATCTCGGATTCTGAATATTTTAATGCTTTGAAAAGAAATGAATTTAATAGACCTTTATCTAATCCATTCCTGACAAAAGATGAAGAGATGAAACAAGTTGATCAAAGATTGAATCCTGTTATGTTGAGTAATAGACGGGTTAGTATGGGGTCAATTGCTGATGAAGATGATTATTCAAGAAAGATTTTAAGAGTGGCCAATCCTGATGATTGAAGCACGAACATCAATCCAATCCACCTTATCAAGCCTAACACATTCACTACAAGTGAATATAATTAATACCCCCAAGTGAACTTTTATGACGTTATTCCCCTTCCATTCATTTTTTTCCCCAAAACTAATTTACAATCAGTTTGAAAATAAAATTTATTCTACGACTCAAACCAATCAATTGTAGTTCACTTCTTCTTCTTCTTCTTCTTCTTCATTAAACCCAAAAATTGTGTGATTCTTTGTAAGGAAATTTTTTACTGCACTCACAATATTATGTACTTAATTTTTTTTTTTCTTTATGAGCTAACATTTGAAGAGAAAAAAAATTTAAGGAGAAAATAATAAGCAATACATTAATTATTCAAATCACTGGAACTGACAATCGCAATGCCACATACAAACGACGTTCCTCCAGAAGAAGAAGAAATCTTCAACGAGCTCACAGCAATAAGAAACAACCTTTCCAATTTGAAAAAAGATCGGTCTCAGTACTTGAATTCAAAAGACGTGTTAACCGTTTATTCCAATGTCTTACAAATTTCCAAAAAATTACAATCTATAAGAGACTCTTCACACCCAGTGGGCACAGCGAAAGCTTCATTGAATAGAGTCGATCAAATGTTGGATGATGTTTTCCAATTGCTTTCATTATTTTTCATAACTGTTGGCTTAACAAAATCTGCTCCTGCCACTTATGCCTCATTAACCACTGTTCATAGATTGTTGGAGCATTTGAATGACGCTAAAGTGTTTACGTCAAGTGACTTAGCACCAATTCGTGCAAGATTGGATGAAATTAAAGAGATTATTGAAACCACTTCCGTTGATAATGAAGATGAGAAAAACTTATTAATGTTGAAATATAAAGAAAGTGAAGATGAATATCAATTAGTTAAAGGGAAAGTTCAAGACGTTGATGAAAGATTACTGGGCACTTATAACCAATTGATCGGAATTAGAAAAAAAATCTTGAATGTTATTGCTCAAGTTGATTATAACGTTGATGAATTAGTTGACTTGAAAGAAAAATTAGGTGAGATTGCTAAGAAAAGAGATGACAATGGGAAATTCATATCTGATGATGGACAAGTGGTGGAAAGAGGTCAAGATGTGCTAAATGGAATTTTCGATAACTGTTGTATTTTAATTAAAGATTTAGAAGCACATCATTATAAATGGGATGAAAGTTTGAAACCCATCCATGATGAATTGGTTAATTTGAAATCATCTTTGGAAAGCCTGTTGGTGACTAGAAGATGGACATTAAGAGAAACCGACTTATATTCATATCAAAAGAAATTACAAGAGATTGAAAATATGAGAGTTGGAGGGAAATTCCCAACCAATAGTGATGATTCAAGAGGTCAAACCGTGCTATTGTACTTGTTAAGACGTTGTTATCAGATCATCTATAAATTGTTGGAGTCAAGTGAACCTGTGAGTGAAGCTTTACAACCTATTCATAATCAGTTGTCGACAGTGAGACGTTGCTTATTAGAAGTTAAAAGAATGGGTGGAGTGGAAAACGCCAGGGAGTTGTATCCCTACCAACTGAAGTTAGCCTCGTTGGATAATCTGAGACAAGACGGGAAGTTCATTGTGGAAGGGCAAATACCTGAAGGTCAAGGTACTTTGAATGCTTTGCTTGCTGAATGTTATGATATTGTGCAAGAGATGAAAATTGAAGCTGAAGAGAACGATGCTGATTTCTATGGAGCTAGTTGATCATACCTACCTACTACTGCCACTTATAACACTAATATTTATATGAAATGCAATACATTATAACGATATTCTTCAGCCAGTAGAGTCGTAGACTCTTTATTTTAGAAATTCGATTAGCTAATAGTTTAACTCACCCAGAACTGGAGTTACAGACACGCTGGAAAAGGCTACCGCAAGAGACGCTGCTGAGGCACTACACAGCACACAGCTGCAGTCTCGGTGACTAATCGATTGGACACCAAAAACCAAAAACTGTCTGTCGAGCGACGAGCTGCGCGAGCACTCCAGTGAAAAATTTCTTCTTCAACATGAATCATATCTTTGATCTTTAATACTCGAAGCAGAAGATTAACTGAAGAACAAGAATGTGTGGTATCTTCGCAGCCTACAAACACGACGACGTCGCTGCTTTCAAGCCTCGTGCCCTCCAACTCTCAAAGAGAATTAGACACAGAGGTCCAGATTGGTCTGGTAACATCACCAAAAACTCAACCATCTTGGTCCATGAACGTCTTTCCATCGTTGGTTTGGACTCTGGTGCTCAACCAATCACCAACAAAGACGAATCTCTATCATTAGCTGTCAACGGTGAAATCTACAATCAAATCCATTTAAGAGCTGAATTCCCAGACTACCCTTTCAAAACTTTAAGTGACTGTGAACCTATCATCCCATTATACCAAAAATACGATATCGATGCTCCAAAACATTTGGATGGTATGTTTGCCTTTGTCCTTTACGATGCCACCAAGGACAGAATCATTGCCGCAAGAGATCCTATTGGTATCACCACTTTATACATGGGTAGATCTTCAAAATCACCAAAAACCGTTTTCTTTGCATCTGAATTGAAATGTTTAGTTGATGATTGTGACTCCATCGTTGCGTTCCCTCCAGGTCATGTTTACGATTCAACTACCGATGAATTGAAAAGATACTTCCAACCTTCTTGGTGGGATGAAAACAAAATTCCTTCAACTCCAATCGATTATACTGCTATTAGAGAAACTTTAGAATTAGCTGTTAGAAAAAGATTGATGGCTGAAGTTCCATATGGTGTCTTGTTATCAGGTGGTTTAGATTCTTCCTTAATCGCATCTATCGCTGCAAGAGAAACTGCTAAAGCTGCTAGAGCTGCTGCTGCAAACTCTACAGATGTTTTAGCTGGTGTTGATGATGAAGGTAACTTACATGCTAATGGTTGGGCTAAATTACATTCTTTTGCTATTGGTTTACCAGGTGCTCCAGATTTAATTGCTGCACAAAAAGTTGCTAAATTTATTGGTACCGTTCATCATGAACACACTTTCACTTTAGAAGAAGGTTTTGATGCTTTAGACGATGTTATCTATCATTTAGAGACATTTGATGTCACCACAATCAGAGCTTCAACTCCAATGTTCTTACTATCAAGAAAAATTAAAGCTCAAGGTGTTAAAATGGTTCTTTCTGGTGAAGGTTCTGATGAAATCTTTGGTGGTTACTTATATTTCGGTGCTGCTCCATCTGCTAACGAGTTCCATACTGAGTGTATCAAACGTGTTAAGAACTTACACTTATCTGATTGTTTAAGAGCCAATAAATCCACTATGGCTTGGGGTCTTGAAGCTCGTGTTCCATTCTTGGATAAACAATTTTTGGAAGTTTGTTTAAACATTGATCCAAATGAAAAATTAATCAAACCAGCTGAAGGTAGAATTGAAAAATACATCTTGAGAAAGGCATTTGACACCAAACATGATCCTTCATTAACTCCATATTTACCAGATGAAATCTTATGGAGACAAAAGGAACAATTTTCAGATGGTGTTGGTTATTCATGGATTGACTCTTTGAAAGATCATGCTGAACGTATCATTTCTGATGAAATGTTTGCTAATCCGAAAGAATCTTGGGGTGATGATATCCCAACTACAAAAGAAGCTTATTGGTATAGATTGAAATTTGATGCTTTATTCCCAACTAAAGCTGCTGCTTCTACTGTTATGAGATGGATTCCAAAAGCTGATTGGGGTTGTGCTGAAGATCCTTCTGGTCGTTTTGCTAAATTACATGAACAACATATTGATAACTAAATTGTTTAGCTGTGTTGTGTGTGTGTTTTGTTTTGTTTAAATTTTAAATTAATAGATTTTTTACATTTAATATTCAATTAAAGTAGATCATCATAATACATAAAATTAATAATAATACACATTAAACACTAAAATCAACTTACTTCTTCAAATAAAATTTCAAAACCTCAATAACTTCATTAGTTCCTTCTTGGAAAAACCTTAGAAATTGCCAAATTGCTAACCCACAATACTTCTTTAAAATCTTGTAATTCTCAACCACCAAATGTTTCAAATAGTTATCGAATTTATAATACTCTAGCAACTCTCTAACTTGATATAAATTAATATCCCCATTCTTATAGTCATTACAAAAAACAATTGAATGAATCAAATTAAACCATTCATTAAAACTCGTTAGCAAGAAATAAATCAATCCAATCCAAATTGACACCACCAGTCTAATTTCAACATCACTAACTCTTCTTCTAGTCCCGTCATCTCTTGCTTGTGCCACTAGTAGTAAAATAGAATAAATTATCAGGATTATCAACAGTATCAAACATTTCCCCAAATTTGTTGATATTAAAGATGGTGAAGAAATTGGGATTGTTGAACAATAATTGTTGATTGGAGTGTTGTTTGTTGTTAGATAAGCTTTATAGCCAGGTTTTTTAGCTGGTTGTTTGAATAAAGATAGTAATGACATTGCTGGTTGGTTGGATTACACTACCGTTTATCAGTAATAATATTATTGCTACGTTTTTTTTTGATTTTTTACTTTTAGTATGTTATGATTTATATAGGGAAAATGAAAGTGAATATTATTGCCCAAAATGATGAATTGCACCAGCAGCTATTTGATATTTTTGATGATTGAATTCATATCAACCTCGTTTGATTGATAAATACTCCCACTTAAATCAATTTTATCCGGTTTATTATTTGATAATTTTTCATTACTGTTCATACTGTAATTACTATTGAAAATTTGTTCGTTTGGTTCTTCTGATTGTTCCAAATGTTCATTAATTATTGGAATTTTAACCGCAACATTACTTCCTCCATCTTCAGTTGTACTAGCAGTAGTACCAGCAGAAGTTTCTGGGTTATTGACAATACTTAATCTTCTAATCCTTTCATTCAATCCACCTAATTGATGATTATCCATTGGATTCCCAATTTCCACCATTGGAGTTCCACTTCTTGAAACTCCTTTATTATTAATATATTCAAATCTTTCTTTGAAATTTTCAAATGCGGTTAATTTTTTCAACTCAATTATCCATTTCTTGAAATCATTATCATTCATATAACTATCAATTTTCTTGAAAATATAATTACCCTTTGTTGTTTTCAGCTGGAATTTAACGTCATTATGTTCTGTTAATATACAACCGTCTAATGATATCGATGCAATTGGCTCTATGTCTTGTAATAAATCATCACTTTTAAACTCATGAATATAGTTAATAGTTAAAATGTAGAAGAATTTGGAGTAAGTTTTCAAAAATTTTGATTTTTTGAGGAAATAACTTGAACGTAGACATTTCGAGATGAGTGATTGATTGTATGGATAATTGATTGAGCTGAGTGTTCTTTGTGTTGGTAATGGAGAATCATGGGTTAATGGGATGAAAGTTTTAGGGTGTTGTAATATAAAATTATCCCATTCATTATAATTTTTTTGATTCAGGATACCATTTGATAGTTCATTGATTAATAAAATGAAATGAGTTTTGACCTCATTTGATATGAAATTTGAATAATCATTTAATGAGTTTTGTAATTCTTGGAATATAATTTTCTCTAACTCCAAGGCAGTGGATTGTAAATTAATGAAAGCTTCTTGAATTTGATTCTCTTGAATTAATTGACGTTTCAATTGGATTTCTAATTTCAATCTTAGTAAATAAGGATCATTTTTGTTTGTGGTGGTGGTTTGTTGATTGTTTATCAGTTGTTCAATCTGCTTAATATAAGAATCTAAAAATTGACCGGTTAATGCAATTTGTTCACTTAACGTGTTTTTAAAATCTGAAGATAATGCTTTAATTTCTTTAATTTTATTAGCTAGATCTTTCTGTAATTCTTCTAGTCTTGGAATCACATTGGAGTTGAGCTCTAAACTTGTTCTATATTGAGTTTGACTTAAATTATAATGATATTTTTTCAATAACACTTGTAAATCCTGGATTGAACCTTCACCAAAGGGGATGAAATCTTGCTTATTATGTTTTGATGTGTTTGAGCCAGACAAGTTGGTAGCTGACGAGTTCAGGTTTGACGATGAGTTATTTGATGAGTTAGGGATGCTGTTGTTATTAGAACTGTTATTTGAAACAGATCCCGATCCAAACGGAACCAATTTCATTTGATTCAATTGAACATCCATGAATTTAGGGAATGCAATGGTATGGATCAAATTGTCGTTGATTTTATGGAACTGCTGTTGGGCTATAGCCACCGACTTCAAATAATTGATCAATGACTTGATGATGTGTCTCCATGACTCGAAACGTTTGCTTAAAATATCCGTTGGGTGAGCATTCAGTGGGATTGGGCTGTAAAAAGGCGACGATTCATTGGTTTTGTCCAGCTGTTGTTTGTCTGCAGACAGTTGTTTCAGATGGAGTGGGAGATGTAGAGAACTCGACGAATGCATAGCTTCCAAACCAGCTTCTTGCTGCAATATTTAATTTACAATAATATTTTTATAAGAGAAATCAAAGCAAATTTCAATAATTTTCTGGTACGTAAGATTGAAAAGTTATACAAAAAATTTGAAGTTAAATTTGTAGTTGATAAGTTCTTATAGTTTTGGAATCTTGAGTGATTTGGAGATCAAAGCACAACCATGGAGTGGAAAGATCAGTGCCAATGGATGGAAATCAAATCCTGTGCCGTTCAAAACAGTTCCCAATGGTAAATTTGCATTGATGGAATCATATTTCACCAATAAAGCCATGATGGCAACTAAAGCTAAAGTGGATGGAATAGGTAAACCTTCAAAATATTTGGATTTCCCGTTCAAATCTTTAGGGATAGTAGTAACAGTCACATTGAATCTTGCTAATCTACTTAATCCACATAACACAAAAAACGATAGAAATAACACATCGAGGGTAGATTGGAATCCAATGGCAAATGCGATTGACGCAGGAGCAACACCAAAGGACACCAAGTCGGCTAAAGAGTCCAATTCCTGGCCCATCAACGAGGATTTGTTTCTAAGACGAGCAACACGACCATCGAGGAAATCGAAAAACAATCCTAGTAAAATAAACAAGTGTGCTCTTTGTACATACTTGTCCTGCCCAGTAAGTGTGAAACGTAGACATGACACAATGGAATAGAACCCGCAGAACCCGTTGAGCAAAGTGATGAAGTCCGCTAGATGCAGGTTTCTAATGAAGCTGAAATGGTAGTCATCGGAGGTGAATTTCTTGATATCGTTTTCATCAGGAGGATCTAGTTGCACTGGTTCAAGTGAGAAGATGGATGATCTTCTTGAGCTGACTGGACGTTCTTGCTGCTGCTCTTCCTGGTGGTGGTTGCCGTTGTTGGCAGTGGATGTAGAAGTGGCATTCTCCCCGTCGTCAAACACAGCAGAAGAAAGATCGTTGTTGTTGATTGGTTTTGAGAGGTCTTCGATTGACGAAGAAAGTTTCTTCATTGAGCGAGTCTGGCGAGTTGTCATGCTCTTTTCTGTCTGGATGTCTTCAGGCAGTTGGAACAGTTGTTTTGTTGATAAAAGTTGTTTATTTTGTTTATTTTTCATTTTATATTGCCATGTGAGAAAACGAAATTTTAAAGAAAAAACACAAAATTGAGCTGGAAAATCCATTGCTTTTTCTGTTTGACAAGCTGGTTTATAAACAGTTTCAAAATAATAGACAGATTCCTCTTGCAATTCTCTACAATTCCTGATTTCTCTGACCAAAAACCACCTGAAATTGACTGAGTTATACCAATAAAAACCAAATAATTCACAAAACATAAACACAGTTACACCACTGTACAACATCAACTCAGTGATATTACCTCTATACATAACAATGATCCCAGTATCATGCATAATTCATCCACTGGATTTCCCTAGTAACTCCTCCAACTGCCTGATCTTCTCCTGCACATCAGCCAGTCCTCTCACAACATTCATATCTGGCACGTCTTTGAACTCCACAGCGTAGGCATTCACTTGTAACCCATAAAGAAACGCTCCGAAGCTCTCATTAAACCCACTGAGGGATTCATGGACTTTCTGTAGTCCTTGCACATTCTGCTCCAGCTCCCCCATTGAGTCAACCATTTCTTCCAAAACTGGCTGCATGTGTGCTAATGGCGTCGTTGTTGTTACTGGGAAATGCTGGCCTGGCGATGGTGCTGTACTGGAAGGCACTCTCGTTGCTGTTCTTCTTGGTGTCTCTTCCATCTTTCTCCTTTCCTCTCCTTCTTCTTCTTTCTACTACAATATTGATGAATACTTACAAAAATTTATTTCATTTATATATGTACAGAATTTATTAAATATTTTGAATCTAAGACTCGACTCAAGTAAACTGAAAGAAATCAAGCATAGAAATTTGCATGCTTCACTTTCTCAGCCATCGCATTTGAAGGTTTCTGTCTCAACAAAACAACAAGGAAAATCGAACTTAAAATACCTAATCCGTACCATGTAACAATATATTGCAAATGATTGTTTCTTAAATCAATGGATGGAACTTTACCCAGAGGCACACCATTCTTCAATAATTGATACTGATTGAACTCCCTGACAAACTCTCCCTTCTTAGGCTCTCTAGCAACAATCTCAGTGTGCTCCTTTTTATCCCAAATCTTCCACCATGGAGAATCTTTAACCACTATTTTCTCCACCGGATGATCTTTCAAATCTCTTAACGCAACAAGATGAACTGGTAAGCACCCAGCCGCCTCAGCCATCTCATCAACATTCAAAACATGCCACACCCTAGAGTTAGGGTCCTCTTTATCCCAAGTCAATGGTGCTTTGGGATTAATCTTCTTCAAGATACATTCAACTGTAACCTCATGTTCTGGTAATGATAAATGATGCATCTTACGACGTGTTGGTAAAACGTTCTCATCTGTAATAAATCCACGCTCAATTAAAACCGGTGCTCCTCCATCACTACGAATCAATGGCGTGAATAATGTATAACCTTTCATTTCATTTTGTAATTTTGGTCCAACAAATAACTCTTTTGAATGATCGAATTTACCAGTGACCAAGTATCTATTAAACTGTTTATCTTCAGCATCATCCGGATTGAAATCTTTAGGGAATGGAGTTGGTTCAAATGTTAATCTATCCTCACAAGTTCTAATCATTTGACGTTTCCATTTTAATCTTTTCAATTGCCATGTACCCAAATAAAAAGACAAGATTGGCATCAGGAATAATAGTGATAATAACACACCTTTACCAAATGTGAAACGTTTCTTCTCGTCACTCGATGCTTTGATTGGTTTCCAATCAACTGTAGATGTTTTCAAACCACGAAGTCCAACTACTGCATTGAATTTTGTTGTATTTTTGAAAAGCAAGTTTTTACCAGTGATGATACTAAGTGATGGCTTGCTGCTGATAAGTCTAGTTTGAGCACCAGCTGCCTTAGCTGCACTGCGCTGAAGCATTCCTGGAAGCATTCTTCGATCTGTTCGCTGCTTCTTCAATGAAATTTGTTCTAGCAGTCAAAATTTTTGATTTTTATTCCTTATACATAGCAAAAATTTACTTCTTCGATCGAGATTTAACTGTAACTATGTACTAGTGAAATGAATAACAATAAAAACGAATTATAAATCAGATAATTAAATAGCCTCAATCACAAGTTAAAATGTGCTATGAAAGGAAAAAAATGCATTAAAAAAACTAAATCAATAAAACTCAAATTCACAATAAATTAACTAAAATCAACAAGATTGGCACTGAAACCGCTAATCTAGAACCAGAATTTGATGTTTCTATACTATAAACACCACTTTCTCCTGCTGCACTTGATGTGGCAATTTCTCCGTTGCCACTAGATGTACTACCACCACTGGCAACACCTGTTGCAATGGATTCACCGGTCGATGTTAATGTTGTACCACCACCACCAACAATGTCAGTTGAAGTGGCAGTAGCTTCACCAACAGAACTTTCAACTCCAATGGTAACAGTTGTTGATTCTCCAATAAGTAGTGTGTCATCAGTAACAAACTGTCCTGATGAATGAGTATCTGTTTCACCTCTTTTAACAACATGGATTTCTGTACTTGTAGCAGTAGATGTAACTGTTCTTGTACTTTTATGAACAATATCAATTTCAGTAGTAATATAATTAACATCTGCTGTTGATAACCATTCTGGATCATAGATTGTCTCAGTGATTTCTGTACTTGATAAGCATGTTGTGGTGCCAAATTCTATCACTGTTGAATGTGCTGACCAACCAGTAATACTTGAATGATCATTGTATTGTGGAATTTGAGTTAGTGTTGGAACTGTCACTGTGATTTGTTCCGCGGTTAAACAGATAGTTTCAATTGAAGTGGTAATAATATTGGATGAAAATGATGATGATGATGATGCAGTAGATTCAATTTTGGTGGTTTCAATTGTAGTAAATTGTGCTGGAGCTTTAACTGATGTTGCAATGACAACTTCAGAATCAGAACTAAAAAATGATTCTGAAGATGTAGAAATATTTGGATCTAGTGAAGAACTGTTTGAATCTTTGAAAGTTGTGGTTTCAGAAGCTGATTGCAAAATATTTTCACTAGAAATGACAATTGAACTGCTGTTGTTCGCAGTGGTAGTAGTTGTAGAGCCATGACTAATAGATGAACTAGTAGCAGTGACTAAACTTTTAATACCACTAGATCCTGAAACATTTGATGAATTGGAACTTTCAGATCTTGATAATGATGAACCACTAGAGACAGAACTATCAATAGAAGAGCTTTTAAATGAGCCTGTGGATGAAACAACTGAACCTGCGGAAGATATGACTGAACCGACTGATGAAGTTGAACTTCTTAATCCTGAATCACCACTTGAACTGACTGTAGATGATGTACTTGATTCAATTAAAGAACCAATGACTGAGTTGGAACTTGAGCTAGAAATGGCACTTGATCCAAGAATTGGATAAGTAGAAACAATAGTAGTAACAGATCCATCAGACCTGGTGGATGTAGAATGACTAACAAATCCAGTTTCACTTTTACCATCAGAACCAACATAAGTAGTGACAAAATCACCTAAAGCAGCTGAAGTTGATGATTCAGATTCAGTTGTGGAAGTACTCAATGAAGTTGAGCTTGAATCAATTGAAGAAGCAAAATTTGAAGTTGATGAAACTACTGATGAGATACTGGATGTGACTGATAAAGCTGATGAACTATTAGTTGGTGTAGAACTAGAGGTTGAGCTAGAAATAATTGATGACGTTAAACTTGAAACTGCTGATGAAGAACTTGAAGATAAGCTGGCGGCTGAACTAGAGCCTGAAATGAATCCAGATCTAGAAACTAAGCTAGAAGCTGAGCTGAAAACTGAACTAGAAGATGAACCAGGTCTTGAACTAGATGTTGAGCTTAATCCAGAAATTGGATAAGTAGAAACAATTGTAGTAACAGATCCATCTGATTTTGTGGACAACGAGTGGCTCACAAATCCAGTTCCAGTCTTACCATCACTGACATAGGTGGTAACATAATCATCTAAATCAGCTGAAGTTGATGATTCAGATTCAGTTGACAAAGAACTCAATGAAGTTAAGCTTGAATCATTTGAAGAAGCAAAATTTGAAGTTGATGAAACTACTGATGAGATACTGGATGTGACTGATAAAGCTGATGAACTATTAGTTGGTGTAGAACTAGAGGTTGAGCTGGAAATAATTGATGACGTTAAACTTGAAACTGCTGATGAAGAACTTGAGGATAAGCTGGTGGCTGAACTAGAGCCTGAAATAAATCCAGAGCTAGAAGCTGAGCTGAAAACTGAACTAGAAGATGAACTAGACCCTGAACTAGACCCTGAACTAGATGTTGACCTTAATCCAGAAATTGGATAAGTAGAAACAATTGTAGTAACAGATCCATCTGATCTTGTGGACAACGAGTGGCTCACAAATCCAGTTCCAGTCTTACCATCACTGACATAGGTGGTAACATAATCACCTAAATCAGCTGAAGTTGATGATTCAATATCACTTGACAACCCTGATCTAGAAAGTGCACTTGAAACTAACGAAGCACTAGATGAGGATGGAGTTGAGCTTGGAGTGGAACCACTTGATGAAACACTGGATGTAATTGATGATATCAAAATATCAGATCCTGATAATGAATGAGGTGCTGAAGCACTCAATGAACTAGCCACTGCCTCACTGGATGACAAAAAGGATGCACTGGAACTTGAATCAACTGACGATGTTAATCTGTAACCAGATGACAAAGTGGATTCAGAACTTGTGATTGAAGCCAAGGAAGAGCTTTCAGCTGTAGTGGAATCAGTTGAAATTCCAGTGCTGGAAGAAATGAAAGCTGATGAGTCTAAGCTTGTGCTAGATAAAGAAGTGCTGTATAAACTAGAACTAAAAGATGAACTAGAAGTTGGATTCAAACCAATGGCACTCGAATTAAATGCTGAAAAAGCGGATGAAGCACTAAAAAAGCCTGAACTAGAACCACTTGAAGATGGTGCACTCAAAATAGATGAGGATATGCTGGAGATAATTGAGCTGGAAACAAATGAAGATGTGACTGTAGCTGACGTGCTAAAAATACCTGATGAAATCGAGCTTGAACTTAAGCTAGACTGTAATGTTGAACTTGAGCCAAAAGATGAAGTATCAGAAGAAGCCATGTTTGTATTTGAGGAAGACAAGCTCTTTGTAGCTGAAGTAGAAACTGTTAACAAATCGCTATTTGATGACGTCGCTGTAGTTGTGGTAAACTTATCAGCTGCAGTGCTTGATGTGCTACCAGCAACACATTGATGGTAGAAGTCATTTTGATATTGACAGTAACTACCGTCTTCACAACATGTAGCACCTTTCCAGTTTTGTCCGCCACATTGTCCATATAAAGTAGCACAAGTAGTCACAACTTTGGAGGTGGTTGTGCTTGCAGCAGAGGTAGTAATGGAAGAGCTGACTTTAACTGATGAGCTAGTTCCAACTGATGAACTGGTAACTGATGAATTGA
>JAJMAV010000140.1:0-25115 GCA_030565045.1 Starmera caribaea
ATTTTAAGTTGAACTGTAAAGTAAGATTTGAAAATAAGCAATTCTCTATGACGTAAAAAAATAATTTTTTTGTAAGAACACATATTACACAGTACATATTATGTAGTTACACAATTTATAACATCAGTTGATGTTTTGAATTTCAGGACATATCTAGTGCTAAAAATACCAGTTCCAACTTCCCAATAAAACGTTTTCTTCCACAAACAGCAACAGTTTCCATTTCAATTTTTTTTTGAAGCTTAATTCTAGAACTGATAACTATATATCAATCAAGTATAAACAATAAAATAAATAGCCATTCCACTCATCATAATTAAACCAAACTAAATAAAAAAACAAATAAATAAAATCAAGTATTCCCTAACACAACCATAAATTTTAATAATTTATCTTGTCCTTCACTCAATGTCCCATCTTCATTGAATGAACACATACTAGTACTTTTCCAACCCCAACTTTGTGATTTACTAAACACATCTGGGGTAGATAAAAAACAAGTTAATGAAGTTTTCATTTTTCTTGATGGCGTATAAAAAACATAGTAAGCTGAAATTTTCGTTCTTTTATCTTCATAGTTTAGAAAACTATCAGATTCATCGGATTCATTCGAGCTATCATTTTCACAATCTTCATAACTGAAAAAATCAGTTGTTTCATTGGACGTTGATAATTTGGAACAATTGGTTGATAGAGTATCAACTTCATCAATCAATGACTGTAAATCCAACTTACTTTGATCAACAATGTGACCATTCTTCAAGACTTTTAGCACATCTTTATTCAATAAACCAGGTTTTGAATGAACAGAACTTGATGCACGTTGTATATAAACACCCATTTGATAAGTACCTTTTTTGGTTCTATTTTTTTGAATATATAGATTCCAATACGAACCTGCATGCCACAAAGGTTTAGTGTATACTCTTTGATCTGGTTCTAAATCTGAAAATGATGAAAATGCAATTGAAAATCTGAATGGTGGAATTTTAGTGACTCTAAAAGTTTTTTGATTTTCTGTTGTTGAATTAAGTTGTTGTTCATCATCTGTTGTTTTTACAACATCGTTGAGATTGGAAACAGAATTCAGTGAATTAGATGGCGATAGAATGTGATGATTATTCAAAATATTTTCACTCAATTGATCTGGAGTTCCATATAGGGTATCGTCTTTTGATGGAACAAACCAAGTCTCAATATTATCCGGAGGTGTGGTAGAATCAAACACTAATTCTAATTCCAAATCATTTGTATTTGACTTATTAATCTTTTTCTGTAACAAAAACTTCAACCACAGTGCATCTTTTAATTTAGAAGACTCAACGAAAAGTTGATCAAAACTGTCTGTTAAGTTCTCCAATTTATGTAATTGCTCAGCAGTTAAATGACAAAAATGAACATTATTGTTCAAAGTTTCAAAAATAGGTTCCAAATCTTCCTCAATCTCTTCATATTTCAAAACTTCACTCAATAAAGATTGCCTTCTTTTAATCAAATTGATAATAAAAGTGACACGATCCCATTCAGTTGGAACAAAAAAAGCATCTGAACCAACCACCGAGGCAATTATAGGAGAAGGCAAACCATCCCAAACTCTAACCCCGTGTTGCCAACCATCTATACTAAGAACACCTTTTACACTATCAATAATTCTTTCACTTGCTTTCCCATAATTATTCTTGGTTGCAAAGGTTGCAAATTTTGATAAATTATTAACATTTAATGAGTTTATAATGTGGTCTGTTGATGAACAAACAATTTCCTGTATATCCAAATATTGACCCACGGCC
This sequence comes from Starmera caribaea, assembly GCA_030565045.1. NCBI lineage: Eukaryota > Fungi > Ascomycota > Saccharomycetes > Phaffomycetales > Phaffomycetaceae > Starmera > Starmera caribaea. The sequence goes on from JAJMAV010000140.1 coordinate 1,791, forward strand.
ACCATACTAAGTGAATAAGATAATTCTGTTTTTCTTTTAGAAGCACCATAAAGATTTGCAATTGCCAATTCAAAAGCTTCTTGAGTAATATTTTCATCATTAAAAATCAATTCATGAGTTGTTGTAGTTGGATCATTCCAAGGTCCATCAAATAATGAACTAAAATATCCACTTCTATATAAAATCAATTTATGTAATTTATAATCTTGATTGAATGCTTTAATGGTAATATCTGAACATACACCTTCAATAAAACCTTTTTTCAAAATGAAATCACCAAAAGATTCTTTTTGATCACAGCATCCATATGAGCAATTAGTATCAGCATTTACATTATATTCATCATTTTCACTTTCATTATCAAATTCTAAATCATCAGTCACATTAATCAAAGAGTCTGCTCGTCTATTACCTAATAAGGTATTCATATTGTTTGCAGTATTGGGATGAATGTCAATGTGATTGAAAACGTTGGGATTATTTGGTCTCCGTGGTGTTGTCATTTCGTGAATTGATTATTTATTCAATAAGGTGGTACCTTGACTGTGAGTTTGGATTAATTTGATATGGGATCAAGCCGGGATGTCTATATTGTTAATTGACCGACACTCAAGCAAAAGTTTTTATGGTTGGCAACGATGGGTAAAGAAAATATCGATTCAAATATCAGAAATATTTTGGTTTTAAAATTTTGAGCTAAAATCAAACGAAACAATAACAAATAAATTTTGAGATGATAGAAAAAATTAATTTGAAGAGAGAGATTTTATAGCTTGAAAGTTCTTTCTGAGACACGATGAAGTTATGAATCGATTCATCATTCTATTACTTCATTTGTAAAAAAAGAATTAAACCAACTGAGGTTTGCACAAATAAATTAATCACAATTTACAGCTATTTTTTCTAACAGTTATGATGTTTCCAAACTATACAATCAATTGGCCACTATTTTTCTTCTTTATAATCTGGTAGCTCTTCGTCATCTTTTTCTTCTGCTGCTTTTACTTCCTTTTCTTGTTGTTCCTCTTCTTCTTCAGGATCTTGTAAAGCTTTTTGGATTCTTTTCAACACTTCATTATCTTTAGCACTCAATTCACTTGGATCATCCTCATTATCATTAACTTCTTGTAACCAAAACAAATGTCTTGCACCAGAAGACAAGAATTGTAACGCAAAAACCCTACCGGTTTTACATTCAGTGATATGTTTCCAAGTAGCATCACCGGGTATGATAAGAAACTCTTCCTTTTGCGCAGCTGTGGAGGTGGCAGTACGATCTCTTGGTTTCCATTCAAAACTGTAGAAAGACTCTTCCTCAGCAGATGGTTTAATGACGATCTCACCTTGGATGGAATCTGGTTTAGCAATTTTGGTAGCTGGGTCGTATTGAACTTTTCCTGCTCTAAATTTGATGATCATGTTAGCTGAAGCCATGTTTGAGTTGATTGTAAGTGGTGGATTGTGAGGCAAAGGCGAGTCGAGTGTTGTTTATTAACAGTGATGAGTTTGTTTATGAATTTGCCACTGAAATATTAAATTGTATGTAAAGTTGAAATTTAATGAAAATGAACCCAAATTTTTGAAATTTAACTTACAAAGGTGAACTGAACGCTGTTTTAACACAATTGTTGCTCAGTTAGGATACCAAAAAGAAGAAGAAAGGAGGCGAAGAGATGGAGTTTCCACCAGCCGAAGTTGTGCCGACTGTCACCAAAATCGCAGAGCTTTTAAAAGCATCTAAACAGACCGTCGCTGTCTCAGAGGCAGCTTGTGGAGGTCTGTTGTCAGCATACTTGGTGTCTGTGCCTGGAGCTTCCAAATACTTCCATGGTGGAACACTGGTGTACAGTCTGAAGTCCAAGCTGAAGCTCAGTGGATGGTCAGAGCAAGATATACAGGACTACACTGGTCCCTCAGAGAAAGTTGTTCTTCGTCTTGCACGTACTTTGCGAATGGACCTGGGATCGAGCTATGTTCTCAGCGAGACAGGACTGGCAGGCCCCGTGGTAAACCAGGAAGATGGCGAGTGCAACATGAGTGAACTATACAGTCATGATGAGGTAGGCACAGTGTACTTGGGGATCAGCAGTGCTAAAGGTGAGCATTCACACAAGTTAACTACGGGCAGTAGCGACCGCTCGTTCAACATGCAACAGTTTGCCAGACTAGGGCTCGAATTCTTTCTGGAACACTTGGAGAAGGAGATTGATCAGAAAGAGGGAACAGAGCGAACTGTGGACGTTGAGCAAGAACAAGCTCGTCAGAAGAAAAAAGCTAGGATCTGAACATGCGCAGTTCTGAAACCTGTGGATAATTAAAACTCAATTTAACTAGATTTGGTGCTGCTCGAACATTCCACCGGCTGGTTGGAACATTCATTTGTGATTGCCACTGAACTGCCCAGTGCCCATCCAACCACTAATTGCCACTAGCTGATCGTAGCAAGTTGCAACCAGATCGCTAGTTAATCACTAATCATTGTATATAAAGCTGGATAATTAAATTAATTGTATGTATAAATAACAGCGATTTTCATGACAACAAATTTTTGTAAATAAACTTGTTTATTCAACAACTCATTGTAAAATAAGCTTCTTAGAGACAGCTGTTCCACGGCGCTTTGTTCCAATTGCTGATAGATCGATTGCTACTGCTTGTTAACATAGCTACACAAAAAACAGCTATTCAAACCATCCGCTTTTGCTCTTTTACAAACATTTAGTTCAAGATTAGATCAGATCAGATCAGTCGAGCTCACACTATGAAACACTCACAATGGGCGCCTTTGCCCCAATTCCAACGTGCTAAAGTGAAAAGGAACTTTTTACCACTCTCACATCATACAGAGCTCAGAGGCGACCCGTTATACCGTGATTTATACAAAGGCGATGAGCTTTACCTTTTTGAAACTCACTCTTCCAAAAAATTTGCCAAAGGTTATCTGGTGGTGAAACCGTTGCCTGTTGATTTCATGGCTGATCATCTTTACGATTTTGACGAGTTGCCAGACCAGAAGACTCAAATTGTCATTGTTCCTTACAGCTATATCACTGTGGTTGGTGAACTAGCGAAAGACTCGCATTCTAGTCAACCTTCAACTTCTGATTCTGGATCAAGTCATCCTGACTCAATTGATTCATTATCTTCTTCAACATCACTTGCCTCTTCCATCAATTTGGATACCAAACACGGCAAGACTCATCAAACTCCACCATTACCTCTCATAAGATCAAATGAATCAGATATTCTCCAAGAACTAGAGCCATCTTTAACCCTTCTTGCATCTCATATTTATTCATTTTACTCAATCGGTGAATTTGAGCTTTACAACAAATTATATGAACAATTCTTGTCTCTGAAGAAACTCAAGCTCATATTTAGGAATAAATTATTGACTAAGAATGAATCAACAACTTTAAGAAATCAAATTTCAGAAATTTTAACAAATATTCCAAAAATCTTATCTTCTAAAGGTTATGACACATTTAATGCCTTATCAAACTCTCAATTGAAAACTGATCCTGCTGGTTATCAAATGATCCCAGCTCGTGATCAACAGAATGGGAATTTATACAAATTTGATTCCACAGTATTCAAAAACTTACCACAACCAAAAATTATTGCATTAAATCAACAATTATCTGGATTATCACCTTCATCACATACAAACACCAATTTACATACATTATTACAACCAAAACCAAACAAAAATTTCAAACCAGTACCATCATCTCAAGTTTTAGTTGATTTTAAGGATGTTTCTGGTTCTTCCAAATCTTTACCAAATGGTTTTAGTGGATTAACGGTTTATATGCATTTACGTACCGCAACTGAACAATTATCTGAACCTTTTCAAATTCATATTGATGTTAAAGATGCGTTTTCTTTAGATAAATTAAATGCAGCATTATTCAAAAATATCCCAGTTAAACAAATTGATAATTCTGCAAATCATATATATTTAGTGGTTAAAGTTGTTGAACATATTGATTTATCATTACATAATTTGAAATCTTCAAAATTTGACGTTGAAAAAATTAAAAGATATTTAGCTGCTGGTGTAACTGATATTTCAAGAATTTTCAGTAAACATTCAAATGGTTCATTGAAAAGTGGTGAATTCCATCAATTTACAATCAAATTGTTTGCATCAATTGACGAAAGAAATGCAAATGAGGAGCAAGATTCACATAATGTTGGTTGGGGTGGGTTAATTGAAAGAATTATCGAAAATGATAAACATGGTGTGGCAATTAATCCAAGAGCTGAGAAAATTGTTGTTTCAATTAAAGAAATCACAAATGAACTAAGTAAATCCATGAATAACTCTTTGAAATTGATTAAACCTTGTGTTTATGATCCTTTGATCCCAGATGAAAGAGTCTATTTAAGATTAGGAAAGTTAGAACTTTTGAATAATATGAATTCATCAACACCAACTTCAAAAAAATTAATCACTATTCAGTTGAATAATAAGTATGACTCAAATTTGAAATTCACCAAAGCTACAAATGGTGATCCACAAAATTTTTGGAATTTTAATTCAATCTTATCAAATGAATCAATTGGTGAAACTATTAGAATTGATGGGTTGAATAACTCTTATGTTTATTCAAATTCTCAAATTATTTCATTGACTTTATTTATTAATTTGGTGAAAGTAGCAGATGTTGATTTAACAATCACTTCGGATGGTCATATTGTTCAATACAACCCAGGAACTACAATAACTTTCAAGAAAAATGGTGCGTTAAGAGTGGCAAATTTAGAAGTTTCAACTGATTATATTGGTAAAGACTATAATATTCAATCATGTTTCCAAAAGATCATGAACTTTGATCATAAAGGTGATATAGTTGATATCAATTCATTAATTGAAAATATCAAATTACTCAAACAACAAAATCGTACTGAATTGATTAAATTTTTCAAAGAACTATTAACTGCGTTGTTGACTATTTTAGGTGAATCAATAGAACTAAAATCACAAGAGCTAACAAATGCTGCATATCAAGCAATTGTTCAGTTGTTAGATGTTGTTGTTGCAAGACAAGATCAGTATTCTTATTTGTTCTATGACTTCATCAATGATAAATCATTTTTACCATTATTGTCAATTCCTTTGAACACTGGTTCAGATTTGATGAATTTAATTATTGAAAAATACGATAGTGCTGAAAGCAATTGGAATTTTGTTGGAAGATCTACCTGTCGTGTTTTACCTCTATTGATTTGTGTGGCAATCAAATGTATTGAGACTTCTAATTTACTTCATGTTGAAAATGTTGAAATTTTCAAAAACTGTTGGAATCTATTATATCAATCGCTGAAAAAATTCTTGAATTTAAAACATGAAATTTTAATCAATGATCAATTGAAAATCATCGAAAATTTGGATATAGTTTTCAACAATTTAAGAGAAGTTTTCAAAGATGATGAAATTATTAGATACAGTATTGGATTGATTAATAATATTAGTACGCGTGGATTATCAGCAGATATTTTGAATCCGACTTTGAGATCTAAAGAAATCAAATTATTTATTGCAAAATTATTATTGGTGAACAGATTGATAAATGGCTGGATTTTTGAAACAACTGAAATGTCCAAAAATTTGATACAGTTTTTCTTTCATGTTATCAATTGGTCAGTTGAATCTTATAATACACCAAATTTAGATATTGAAGTTTCAAGATTAGCTAACTCATGTTTGATTTCAATTTCTAGTTACTGTTGGAAATTAATTAAATTTGGTATTACAGATACTAGTTCATGTTTTGATATTTTCCCAAGAAATTTTGCAAGATTATTACCAACTTTTACAAAACTATTTATTAAAGTTAATCAGTATGCACTGAAGAATGCATTGTTTGAGAAGAAGAGAACTTTCAATACCATTTTTCCTCAAGAGTATCCATTTAATGATCAAATTATAGATTCTAATATCAATGAAACGGTTTTAATTGAAGTCTTAGTTGAGTTGGGAACAATCTATTCTACAACAACCAAAATCATCAATCATTATACAACATCTGATTATTCTGAAATTTTGAACTTGTGTGCAAATGATGAAGTTTTCAATTCATCAAAATTATTCACTAAATCGTTAACCAAAGAGGACTTGATTTTAATAATTCAAACCAATAACTTATTATTACAAGGTAAATTTTATCCACAGTCCAAATGGATATCATTGAATTGTTTGTTTACCGATAGTGCAATTGCCACAAGTGAAATTATAATGCCAGTGTTATGTTCAAATTTTGATAAGTTATTATGGGTTAAGTACGTTAAAAGTATTATGTCAATTGGTATTTCAAGTGTTTCATCTATTGAACATCTATGTGAAATTTCAAGATTGTGTTCTTGGTTAATGATTGGTGGAATTAGAACCAGATGTAGTTCACTAATAGAAAAAATTTGGAAATTAATTTGTGAAAATGGAGCTGAAATCGAATTTGTCAATGAAGAAAACTCGATTATTGAACATTTGATGATTTATTGTTTACAAAGAGATTCAACTTGTCAAATTATTGGAGTTGAGATTTTTTGGAGTTTAATAATTGTTAATGAAGTAATTGATTTGAAAATGGTTCAAAATGTCGAGAAATTGTGTTATTTAGCAATTGAAAAATTTTATAAGATGGATAGATATAAACCTGATGAAATTGAAATTGAGAATTTCATTAAAAGATTCAAGATTCAATTGGAGTTGAAAAAAGTTAATAATGAAGAAGATAAAATCGAAGTTTTAAAATTTATTGAAAATTTGAATAATTTCTTGGAATTAACAGTTAATTTTAATCACATTCCAAAGACTAATGAATTTAATGATGAACGTGTTTTCCAAAAAATTGAAATTTTGAAAGAATTCAATAGAATTGGGTTAAAGAAGAAATTTCAATTAACAATATGGGAAATTTATTTGAATAATTTGAGTAAATCAAAATTTGTTCAAGCTGCTTTATGTTTAGAACTAATCAGTGAGAATTATTCTTGGGATTTGAATGTTATGGAAAGTGCATTGGGTGATAGATTACCTCCACAAACATCATTTGAAAGACGTGAATACTTATTCAAAGAGATTGCCAAAAATTTGATTAAAGGTGAAAAATATGAAAAGGCAATTTTGATTTATAAAGAATTGAGTGATGCTTATGATAATATTAGCTTTAATTTGTTGGGATTGGCATTTGTTCATGAACAATTGAGTGAATTATACATGATTTTGAATTCAAATGAAAGAATTAGTCCAACTTATTATAAAGTGATGTTTTTTGGAACTGGGTTCCCTAAAACTATAAGGGACAAAATTTTCATTTGTGAAGGCTTACCATTTGAACATATCTCTTCAATTCACAACAGATTGTTAAGATTATACACAGGTTGTAAAATTATTTCAGAAGATGAAGTTGAAAATTTTCAAGCTAAAAATGAAGTAAGCCATGGAAGATTTTTAAGTGTTGCCATTGTTAAACCAACTATCACTGATACAGGTAATTTGAAGTTAAATAATTTGGAAAGATTCTATATGGAGAATAAACAGTTGAACAGTTTCACAAATTCCAGAAGATTAACAAAATCAACTTCAGTTTTGAATTTGTGGGTTGAAAATGTTGAGTATAAAACCAAGGAAAATTTCCCAACTTTGATGAATAGAAGTGAAGTTGTTGATATTAAGATTACTAAATTGTCACCAATTGAGAATGCTATCAATACAATTAACACTAGAATCCAAGAGTTAGCTAATAGTGAAAGTTATTTGAGAAAAGTTTCCAAAGAAAGACTAGAAGCAGGTAAATTGATTGAATTGAGTAGAATTTTAGGAGGTACAGTTGATTCACCAGTTAATGGAGGTATCGGTCAATATAGAGAGTTTTTCACCAATGAAGAAGCTGTTAGAAAAGACGATGACGATGAATTTATTAAGAGAAATCTTGAGAAATTACAACAATTATTTTTAGAGTTGAGCAGCGTTGTTTACCGCTGTTTGCAGTTACATTCTCAATTATCAATGAATGGCCATGAAGTTGCTACAAACAACATGCTCGTGGAGTTGTTCAAGAAGAATTTCGATAAAGAACTCGAGGAAACTGGGCGTCACCCTGACGAGCTTCTTGTGCTGGAGAGAATGTCTAGTGGATCCAATTCCTCTACGGATTTGAGTCGCAGTGCCACCAACATTTCCAGCAACACGAGCGACACAGGCAAACATCGCAGTGTCTCGACTCCAGTCAGAAGCAAAACAGCCATTTAAATAGACGTTTCATTTTTTCTCAATTCAATTATTTGTAGTGTTCGATCAATTCCATGATGTTTCCACTAAATTTTTTGAAAATTTAAAGAAAAAAAAAAACAAAATTAATAATTAAACTGGACAATTTTTCTTAACATTTGATAACTTAGACTAAACAAAAGAGCCAGCCCAAGATGTTCAGAACAGCATTTACCCGTGCCTCATTTGCCACCAGAACAATCACACCATTGAGAAGATTCAATTCTACTTTAACCACCGATGAAATCACACGTAGAATTGCTGCTAAAACAAATAAATTTTATGAACCAACAATTGAATTGAAACCAGAAACTTCATTATCTACTGATTTGAAATTGGATTCTTTGGATGCAGTTGAGTTTTTAGTTGCTGTTGAAGAAGAATTTGATGTTGAAATGACTGATGATGAAGCTAATGAAATTAAAACAGTTGGTCAAATCATTGAATATTTAAAGAAAAACCCAGAAGCTCATTAAGCTTTTAAAAGAAAGAAGGGAGAACAAATATTCTAGTTATTCTTAATATCCAGATTGATGAGGAGTTTGGAGAGAAGGATATGTGATAGAGACATGACTGATGCTGTCGGTGTGTATATATGAACGTATGAAATTGCTAATTATTTGCTGTAGGAAAGAAAAGGAAATGATAATCACAAAAATCATCAAGGATTGACTGGAAAAGAATAGATGCTTGATCGAATAGCAGAAGAGACAGCTGATGTAATACTAACTGAATCAGATCAATCTCCCGTTGTAAGTTCAATTTATTCTTTCATTTGAAAGATACTGAAAATTGCGAATAATCAACTTCTCAAAACATTTCAAAAACCATCATGATCTCTACAAAATTCTCTAACCAACCAACACAACCTCCGATCAACACCTATTTCAAAATCTCTGATTGTAATTCAAACTGTCCTAATATTTTTACCCTTCTCATTTTTTATCCATACATAAAAATTTCAAATCATACAATTTTTCAACATCTTTTTGCTGTATACAAAATCAGCACCGACCAACACTCTAAGATGTCAGACACAGACGCAGAACCACAATCCCCACAATCCCCAGAACCAATAACCCAACTAACTGGGATTGAAACTTTGGAGTTAAACAACCACGAACTTCCAATGGTTAATTCTCAACAATCTCAAATGTTACCAGTTCCAACATCAGACATAATTGAATCAGATTCACAATTAACTGAGGATTATCCATCTGACACAGAGATAATCGAGTTAATTCATTTGAAAATTCAATCAATGGAGGATTTACAATTGGGGAAGTTTACTCAATTGAAAGTTTTAAATTTAAGACAAAACTTAATTGAGCATATTGGTGAAATTAAACGAGTTTTGAAACTAAGAGAGTTGGATTTTTATGATAATAGAATTAAACATATCTCTAGTCATATTAATGAATTGGTGGACTTGGAGATATTAGATTTCTCGTTTAATAAGATTCATAATATGAAAAATTTAGATAAACTGATTAATTTGAAAAAATTATATTTGATTGAGAATAAAATCAGCGAGATTGTTGGGATAAGTACCTTAGTTCACTTGAGAGTGTTAGAATTGGGAGGGAATAGAATTGACAAAATAAGTGGGCTAGACAATTTGGGTAATTTGGAAGAGTTGTGGTTAGGTAAGAATAGGATTAGGAAATTAGAAGGATTGAATAATTTGAAGAAGTTAAGGATTTTAAGTATTCAATCGAATAGGATTGTTAAGTTAGAAGGATTAGAAGAGTTGGAGAACTTAGAAGAGTTATACATATCACATAATGGGATTGAAAAAATTGAAGGCTTGGATAAAAATTTGAAAATGACTACAATTGATATCACAAGTAATAAAATCCATAAATTAGAGAATCTAAGTCATTTAACAGAATTAACTGATTTTTGGGCATCAAATAATCAATTCGATAGTTTTGACGATATTGAAAAACAATTGAAAAATTGCAAGAATTTAGAGACTGTTTATTTTGAACAAAATCCAATTGATAAAGAAAATCCAACAAGTTATAGAAGAAAATTACGAATTTGTTTACCACAAATTTCTAAAATTGATGCAAACTATGTTCGTTGAAGCTACAAAGGTGGGTAAAGTATAATCTATATACATTCAAATAAATATTTTTTTCTCTAGTAATCTTTTCATGAATGATTTTTTTTTATCTAAAACTTTTGTAATAAGAAGAAGTTTACTCTTCTGGTTTGAAATCAACAAATTGTAAATGAGTGTAGTTATCATTGTATAAGTTATCAGTTGGAACATTAACTGTTCTATTGTATAAGCATCTAGTATCAACTAATTCAGGAGATAATTCTTTTAAAGAATTAACACCCAATAATCTCATATTCATTTCCACCTCGTCTTTTAATAATTGAATAGCTCTTTGAACACCATTAGCACCATACGCAGAGTTGGCGTATAAGAAAGGTCTACCTAAACCAACACCTTTAGCACCCAAACATAAAGCTTTCAGGACATCGGTACCACGTTTAACACCACCATCAATGAAAACATCAAAATTTTTATCAAGACCTTTTTCTCTCAAGATTGGCATAACCTCTGCTAACACTTCAACTGGGGCTCTTGCGTAATCTAGTTGACGACCACCATGGTTTGATAAGACGACACCTTGACAACCATGTTCAGCAGCTAAGAGCACGTCTTCCACACGTTGAACACCTTTAATCACAATTGGCATTTTGGTGATAGATTTGAAATGAGCGATATCTTTCCAATTCAATGAAGGATCAATAAAATTTGATAAAGCTTTAGAAGCACCTTGGGAACGATCTAAATTATCATCATCTTGATTTGAAGCTTCACCTTCGAATTTAACTTTCATATCACGTTCACGACGACCTAAAGATGGAGCATCAACTGTGATGAATAAACCTTTCATACCTCTTTCTTCGGCGTGTTTAACAGCTCTATCAGTCAATTCACGGTCAGAGTTAACGTATAATTGTAACCATTGATTTTGATTTGGAAGAGCCGCGTCAACGATTTCATCAAATGAACAAGAAGCTAAAGTGGAAATCATTTGAACACAATTTTCTTTACCAGCACCTTTTGCAATAGAGACTTCACCATCTGGGTGTCCCAATTTAGCTAATGCAGCGGCAGAAATGTAAAATGGGACATCAGATTTATGACCGAAAAACTCGGTGGAACAATCAACTTCTTTAACATCGACTAAAACTTTTGGCTTGAAGAAAATTCTATGATAAGCGTTATGATTTTCTCTCAATGAGATTTCATCATCAGCTGCGGAGGAATAGTAAGCTAAAGCACCAGGTGAAAGGATTTTACGTGCAATGAATTCAAAATCATGTAAATTTAAAACTTGAGATAATGCTGGTTTTCTTTGAATATAGTCTTGTCTTTCTTCTTCTTCTTCGGTCATTGGTTCTTCTTGTTCTTCGAATTCACCGATTAATGGGCCCAAATGATGTTCTGGAGGAATGAATTTATCAAGCACATCTTTTGGATGTAGTGGATTGAAAATTTTGGATGCGTCTTTACCTGCGTTTTTCAAAAGGATACGTTGACCACCTGGATGGTTTGGTAAGAAGTCAGTTAAGTCATAGACTTGGCCGTTCAAAGCGATCCATAGATCTGAAGCAGTGTTGTGTTTGGACACTTCTTCTGGGGTAAGAATTGGCTTTTGTTTGATTTCATTGTGGAGAGTGGAAGTTGTTGCCGTGTAGTAAGTCAGGGACGAGGCAGCGACTAACGAGAGAAGCAACGGTCTTGCGTGTCTTTGTCTTGAGAACGAGCGGAACATCTTTGTTGTGGTCAATTGATGCTACAACTGAACTGATTGATGTTGATGTTTATATAGATTTCGATCTCAGTTTGTGCTGCCAAACAATGACGGTGGGGGAAAAAAGATTATGTAAGTATTGTATGAAAATTGCGTAAGCAAGATGTGGTTATGTAAGGAGTTGGTAATGAATGCTTAGCCTGTAAACCAGTGGGGGTTCCATTTCCCTATAGATTCGTCACACTCCAGGCACATTTGTTAGTGGAATGAAAGTAGATCAGAGGCGTGGGGGTGCTGATTTTCTTCGACAGATTTCAACTGGCCGGAAATCCATGACTTTTAGCTCAATTCTTAGAGGGAGAAACGGAGGAAATTTTGAGAAAAAAAAAACTTGCTGCCAGAAATTTGCGGGTTTTTTTTTGCAGCTGCTATTTTTTTATGTAATAAATTATGTAATTGATTGATTTATAATGAGTTATGTAATTACTGGACATCCAAACACCACGAAATGAATTTCATTTAAATGTTGATGATGATTATAGTGAGTGAGTATGATTTACTGACATTTGCTGCAAAATGGCTCAGTGGATTAGAGGAAGCGCGTGTGGAACAGACAACTGTCCTTCGAAACTATACAGAGTACTAGATGGTCAGTATGTCTGTAAATTCGGGCATGTCAAACAGGATTTCGGTGTACAAATTGACGATGAGATGGAATACACTGAAGGTCCAAGACCTAAAGTCTCCCATGCTCAGCAAGCTTTCGTGAAGAGAAAAACATATCAACCACCAAGAAGACGAAAAGAAAAAGTTTATAAAAGAATACTGGTCTATGGAGAGAAAAGAGTTAAATTACGTCTAACTGTTTTACAATTTGTCTTCAAATTACAAGTTTCATTTATCATCAATAAATTCGAATTACCAGAACAACCAACAATGATCACTGCTAAATCTGTGTGGTTGGATTTTGTCATGAAAACAGTGCTGGATAAAGATTCTCCAGATAAATTAGCTAAACTACCCAAAATTAGAGACCTGCTACTATTAACCTATTTAACTTGTTTGAAATTAAGATTACCAATTTGTCTAGCTGATATCATCTACTATGCTTCATTAAACCAACTCCCTTATTTGTTCACAGAAAAATTGATCCCACCTAAACTACGGAAACAAATGGATAGCGGTATTAGAGCAGTATTAGTGGCAAGAATCCCACCTCAAGACACAGAGATTTCAAATAGATTGAGATATTTCGTTGAAAATATGGAATTACAAGATATCATTGCAAATCATAAACCAATTTTTTTCAAATTAGTGGTGGAGAATTGTTTACCACTTTCATGTTTCAATTATCTGATGGAATTTATTCATTTTAATAACATTCAATTCCAATTACATCATGATCAATACGATTTTGATTTAGATTACATGGACTTGAAAATCGTGTCAATTATGATTATTGCATGTAAATTATACATTGTTTATTTCCATAATTTAATCACAACTGAGTCAAATGATTCATCAATAACAAAACTAGATTTGGAAAAATGGTATCAACATCTAGACAATATTGATTCAAATAGTCTATACGAGCAGATTTTCTCAGTACAAGACACCGAGAACCCAACTAAGCTAGTTATAGACTGGGATGAAGAGAAAACGTTTAAATATACTAATTGGATAAGTAAATATTTTGTTGAAAATGATATTGAAAGACATGACACTTTGGAAAGGAAAAGACTTTATGATATTTTCACTCCATTGAAAGATGATCATTATAACTTAGATCAATATGAAGAACAAAGGAAACCGTTATTCCCAAGAGAATCATTCACTTTGACCAATTCGGATATTGAAAAGGATAAATTGATGGAACATGAGTTGTATAAATTTGAAGATTTCTTGACTAAAAGATTGAGTCATAAATTCGGATTCAGAGAAGATCTTGTGAGGAAGTCAGTTGATAAACATTCAATGCAATTGGGATTGAAGAAAGTTGTTTTAGCTGATGAACTGGAAAAATTGGCTGAACAAAATAAAACGGTTTTTTCAAGAGGTGTTTATTATTCTTTATATAAACCTTTTTAATCGTGCATTTTAATTGTTGGTTTACAGAGCGTTTTATATAGCATTTTATATAGCACTCAATATAGCATTTAATATATGTAGCATTTATTTTAATCAAGTTACACTGTACTATTAAATAAATTTATTTTTTTCTGTTTACTTTTCATCAAAAACCAATATCAAAACACATCAACCTACGAACAAGCCACCCAAAATGTCATTGCCAGCAGACCTACGACATCTCTACATCACCTGGCTAGAGAACGAATGTGAAAAATCAGCTCGTCTACAAAAGAAATCAGAATTACAATACAAAAGAGCTTTGGATTCATTACAAGCTCATAATTCAATAGTTTTCCATCCTTCTGAATTATCTTCAATCAAATATTTCGGTCCAGTGATAATCAAAGTACTCACCAAAAAGCTAGAGCAACACTGTCGTGATAACGGCTTAGATCCACCACCTCAACCATCTCCTAAAAAACATACACTACCACCATCATCTTCTACAACCACATCAAATAAACAACCAAAGGCTAAAAAACAAAAAAAGGAATATGTCCCTACACATAGATCTGGTGCGTATGCCATTCTTTTAACACTCTTGGAACGAGATCCACATTCAGACGGGTGTGATAAACATACAATCATGACAAACGGTGGGAAATATACAGATACAAATTTCAATAATAATGTAAGTACTGGCCAATTTTATTCTGCATGGTCAAGTGTTAAAGTCTTGATGAATAATGATTTGGTTTATGTTAAAGGACGTCCAAGTCGGTATTTCTTAAGTGAAAAAGGGTTGAGATTGGCTGAGGTGTTGAAGGAGAAAGGTGGGATAGTTTTCGATAATGAGATGGATAATCGTCAAAGAAATGATACTTCTTCTCCAAGAACGACTATCCCAGTTGTCAATACAATGCCGTATAATGTTGTCACAGGTGGGAGAAGGGAATCAGTTTGGCAACCGGGGAGTTATGAAATTATATTTGTTTTGGATAATAGAGAAGTACGATCTCAACAAGATCGAGGTTTTTTTTTGAATAAACTAAGTCAATCAATTGAAGTTGATCAAAGACCTTTAGTTTTAGGTGATGGATTATGGATCGCAAGACATCGTTCTGGAATGGAAGTTGTCTTGGATTACATTTTGGAAAGGAAAAGATTAGATGATTTAGCCTCGAGTATTAAAGATGGAAGATTTCAAGAACAAAAGACGCGATTAACTAGATCTGGCTTAAATAATGTCTTTTATTTGATTGAAGAAGTAACGGCATCGGATATAACTAATATGAGTGATGCTATTCAAACTGCAATGTCAATGTGTATGTGTGTCTCCGGGTTCCATGTTCAAAGAACTAAAGATGCTGATGATACAGTGAGATTCTTATTGAAAATTACACAATCAATTGTGAAATTCTATTCAGATAAAACATTGTCTGTGATCAATGACACGAATTTGAATTCACAAGCTGATTTCAAACAATCTTTGGTGGCAGCACAAGCTAAAGATGACACGAGAACGAGATCGGTTCATACTTATGATACTTTTAATACAATGATGTCAAAATCAAATATGATTACAACAAAGGAAATGTTTATTCGTCATCTAATGACAATTCGTGGAATTTCACTGGAAAAGGCTATATTGATCCAATCATATTTCAAGACCTCGAAAGATTTAATTAATAATTTCAATCACCAGGATGCAAATCTAATTAAAATTTTTGGTAAGAAGACTTGTGAAATGTTAAATAAGAATTATCAATAAACGATTTCTTCTAATTTCAAACCTTTCACATCAGGGTAGTATAATATTACGAAAACCCAACAAACAAGTGAATTTACTCCAAACATTATACTTGTCCCCAATATACTGAAATTATCAACAAGACTTAGGAAACTGATTGATATTACAAAATTTGTGAACCAGTTCACACAAGATATCAAACCAGAACCAAAACTTCTTGAATTTTGAGGTAAAAATTCCACAGAGAGCCATGGGACAGTACCCAATCCAGCACTGTAGCTGGACACACATACAAGCATTGACACCGTGCTCCACATGTGACTGTTATTATTGAAAGTTATCCCAAACATGATCATGCTTAGACCAATTAGCCATACAGTGATGATTAATAATTGACGACGACCGAATTTGTCAATGAATTTATAAACAACCAATGTGAATAAGAAATTCAATCCACTGATTAAGATTGATATTAGTATTGGATCTTTAATTGATTTGAATATTGTTGGCGCATAGTACATGAATGTGTTGAAACCTGATGATTGTTGGAAGAACATGAGTACCAGACCTATTATCAATGGTTTTGTTAGTTTATGAGAAGAAGAAGATGATGGTGATGATGTTATAAGTTTGGAGTTTATTTCATCTATTTCTTGAGTGACTTGAATTGGCGATGCGGTTGGGTATAGTTTATTCAAAGCGAATTCTGCTTTGTTTAAGTGACCCTTCATTATCAAGAATCTTGGTGATTCTGGGATATGATGCAGCATCAACAGAAAAAGAAAACATGGCAAGCTGCTTATTCCAAACATGAATCTCCAATTGAACGACCAATTTCTAACAATCTCTGCAATGAAATTAGCCATTAGTTGACCTCCTGTTGTGGCAATTGAATTGATCGTTAGCAGCCTACCTCTACTATCAGATGGTGCAATCTCACTGATATAAACAGGAACAACCATCGAGGCAGCACCAATTGATAAACCAGTTATCAATCTTCCAACAACCAATGACACATAATTCGTACTCAAACTTAACTGAATCGCTGACACAATGAACAGAAGACAACAACCAACAATAACTTGCTTACGTCCATACACATCACTCAAACGTGATGCTGCCACAGAACCCAGCAGGCACCCAGCAGACGTTATCCCAGTGACAATCTCCTTCTGCACATTGTTTAGCACAATATCCGAATCATCAATAAACACCAAAATGCTGGAAATGCACGCAGTGTCGTAGCCAAACATGAACCCAGCAACTGTGCTGGTGGCTACTATTCTGTGTAGATTGGTGGCAACCAGTTTACTCTGCTGTGGGAAAGTATTGTAGTTCATTCCATTCAAATTTTGATGGTTCATAAACCTGCTGTTCTTCTACACAGGTGAAATTCTAGCAAAAAAAAAAAAAATGAAAACAAATTTCAAGGGAAAAAGTCCTTTAATTTTACCAGAATCATCAACAACAACTCACGGAAAAAGCAGCAAAAACAACTGGAAACAAGTCAATTTGCAGCTCAACTGAATATTCTACACACCGAAACCACACATCACGCGGAAAAATGAGTTTCAAAGGGTTCACAAAGGCCATTTCAAGGGTATGCCATGTTATGGTGTTTTTTTTCATTGGCGCTTATAACAACTAACTTTTTTTTTCCTCCAGGCACCACAGAACTTCAGACAGAAGTTCAACATGGGTGAGATCACCAATGATCCAGTCTATGAAGATGCAGAAAGACGTTTCAAAGAAATCGAGAATGAGACAAAAAAATTAAGTGAAGAATCCAAAAAATATTTCACTGCTGTTAATGGGATGTTGAATTCTCAAATTGGGTATTCAAAGGCCATTGAAGAGATTTTCAAACCTATTTCTGGTAAACTGTCTGATCCTAATTCCACCGTTCCGGAAGACAACCCAGAAGGTATTGAAGCTGCTGTTCAATATAGAGAAGTTGTTTTGGATTTACAACAAACTTTGAAACCGGATTTGGAATTAATTGAAACCAAGATTGTTGCACCTGCACAGGAGCTGTTGAAAGTTATCCATGCAATTAGAAAAATGGCTACCAAGAGAGCTCATAAGCAATTGGATTTGGATAGACATAAAAATACTTATAATAAAATTGAAAATAAGAAAGAGAAAACTTATAAAGATGAAGAGAAATTGTATAAAGCTGAAGCAGAATTGCAAGTTGCGCAAGAAGAATATGATTATTATAATGAAATGCTGAAAAATGAATTGCCAATATTATTCCAATTGGAAGCACAATTTGTTCAACCATTGTTTGTTTCATTTTATTTCATGCAATTGAACATTTTCTATACTTTATACAACAAGTTTGAAGATATGAAGATTCCATACTTTGACTTGAATTCTGATATTATGGAAGCATTTCAATTTAAAAGAGGTGATATTGAAGAAAGATGTAATGAAATTGGTATCACTCATTTCAAAGTTGGCCATGCTAGAGCTAAATTGGAGATGACTAAGAGACGTTACGGACGTGCTGGTGAAGCAGGTGCAGCAGGAGCAGCAGCAGGAGCAGCAGCAGCAGGTGCTAGTGGTTCTTTGCCACCATACACTCCTCCAACTTCTGGTTATTCTGCTGGATACGGTGAACAAAAAGTAGGATATGGACAACCAGCAGCAGCACCAGCACAAGCTCCAGCAGCCGGTGGATATGCTAGTCCTCAATCATACGGAACACCAGGGTATGGTAGTCCTGGATATGGTTCTTCAGTTGCCAGTCCTATTCCAGCGGCACCAGCTCCAGTTCAACCAGCAGCACCAGCACCAGCAGCTGAGACATGTACTGCTCTATACGACTACACGGCTCAAGCACCGGGAGACTTGTCCTTCTCTGCTGGTACAGTGATCCAAATCATCCAGAGAACAGCCGATGCCAATGGCTGGTGGACTGGTACTGCCAATGGCCAAACCGGTGTTTTCCCAGGAAACTACGTGCAACTCAACTAATCTGCTTCGTCTGCTTCATCTGTTTCGTCTATATGAACCTGCTTGCTTGATATACGTTATGACTCTGCTTCTTGCACGTAGCTCTCTGCTCGATGGTAGCAATAACCAGAGTAGTGGCCTTACCACTCAAATCCAATGACGCGTAGCCAAAATTCAGTTCAAAGAGGAAAATTAATTGTGAACCACTTCAAATTCTTATAACGAACAGCCCAAAACTGGAACCTGACCATCTCAAAGCGTGTCTTGCGAGCTAACGATTCACACTTCGCACTGATATCAACGCGTCCATACTCTGGTTGAACACACTGCTGCTTCACTACACACGCTTACTGCTCTGCCTCACTAGGTTTGTGTCCTCGTTCTAAAAATAAAGTGGAACTGTACACCTAATTAGAATAAAATACCCACTGTTGCAGCTACTGAAACTTCATCCAAGCAAGTGTTGCTACCTCACAAACAACAAACCGCTTACATCAAATTCATTGTAATAGCACTATTGTCTCAACAGAAATCGTCAACTTTGTTACTTTTGTTTCCAATTTTATTTACCATTCATCATCATCATATTCATCTACCCATGTCAAACGAAATATCGCCATCCAAGACTAATGGAATCTCTAGTTGGTGGAAACAGCGCAAAAAGATGGATACATCTCAAGATTCAAACAACTTAGAAGTTGTGAGACCAAGTTTGAACTTCAAATCAAAATCTTCAAATAATGTTAAACCTATAAAATCTAATGAAAATTTGATTAGACAACAACGAGACGATTTCATCACTTCTCAAAACTTAAATAATGATTATGGCAATGAAATATTTGGTGCAACTTTGGAAGATTCAATCAAAATTGCATCAAGTAAAATCTTCGTTCCAAGTGATGAACCAGATAAGTTCATTAATTATGGTGATATCCCATTAATCGTTGGTAAATGTGGTTCTTATTTAAAAGAAAACGGTTTGAAAGTTGAAGGGATTTTTAGAGTTGCTGGTTCTTCAAGACGTGTTAGAGAATTACAATATTTATTTAGTACTTCTCCTGATTATGGAAGAAAATTAGATTGGGAAGGTTATACTGTTCATGATGCCGCGTCCCTAATAAGAAGATATCTGAATAGTTTACCGGAACCAATCATTCCTCTAGAATTTTACGAGGCATTCAGAGAACCTGTTAAATCAAGACCAAGAATCTTGAGACATTTTAAAGTAAGAAATGATACTTTTGAAAAAAGAAATCAGTTGCAGAATAACGATGATGACGTTGATAAATCAGAAGAAACTGAAGAAGAATTGTTGTTGAAAAGACAAGAACTTGCTAAAGAACAGAAAAAACTTTCAAAAGCTTTAAGAAATGCATTGAAAGAATATAAATCCCTAATTGATAAATTACCAAACGCTCATAAGCAACTTTTATATTATTTATTGGATTTCTTATCATTGTTTGGTTTGCATTCTTCTGAAAACTTGATGACAGTTAAGAATTTAGCTACAATTTTCCAACCTTCAATTTTATCTCATCCAAATCATGATTTAACTCCAGAAGAATATGTGTTATCTCAAGCTATTGTGGAATTAATGGTTGAATATTCAAAAAGATTATTGCCAAATGTCTCTAAAACTTCCACGTCAACTTCTACAATCATCACTAATAAAATTAAAAAACCAAATAATAGTTTAGTACCGCCAAGATCACGTCCTCATAGTCGTTCTGTTTCTGATGCAAATGGAATTGGTGAAGCTATTCATCCAAAAACTTTTGAAATTAAAGATGTTAATGAAACTTTGCTATTGGGGAAAAACAAATCCACTGATGATTTAGATACCACTGTGAACACAACTTATAATAATGAAAGTTCATCAGATGATGATGAATTCCATCCTGCTCAAGATATCTTACCAGATTCAGAATCAAAACCAGAACAAGAAACAACCACCGAGGAATCAAAACCGGAAGAAATTGCCACTAAAATAACACCAACTGAACAAATCACGGTAACTACACCAACTGAAGAACAAACAATTCCAATTCTAGTTTCAGATAATTTAAGATCAAATAGTTCTAGAAAATTTAGACCTTTATCTATGTTCATGAATGATGATACTAATGGACATAACAACAATTTGAGTCCGCCTCAAAAAGATAAAGATCCTTGGTATCGTAGAATACGAAGTGGAAGTGGAAGTGGATCAAATAGTTAAGAATTTATAACAAGCTTTTATGTTTTTTTGATTTTAAATTATAATGTATAATTTCTACTAATTATTATTAAATGGACTTTTATTTTCTTAATTGATCTTAATAATATTTATGTTAATTATCCTTTGATGTAACAACCTCTTCATCTAATTTCAATTTTTTCGTTGTACCAGATTGATTCAAATTTTCTAATTTTCTTTTCTCATTTACATCTTCCACAATGATCAAATCATCATCCTCATCATCAACAATTTCATTAATTTCATCATCATCATCATCTTGATTATCATCTGATTCTTCCTTTGCTTGCTGCGGTTTATTTGGAATGATTAAATCAGGTAGTTCAATTTGACCATCGTTATTAACCTCAATATAAAATTCAACTTGATTTTTAACATCAGTTTCATCAATGACGGATAAATGATCACCATACTTCACACCCATTTCACCCAGTGTCTTGTCTTTATTATCATCAAAATCAATATCATAAATTAATTTACTACCAACACTAATGGCAATTTCTTCATCATACCTATATTTTCCACCGAGTTTTGAAATTAAGTCAGAGATAGTTGTTGATAAATCAACGTTGATAACACCTCTTGTTAATGAACACGCAGGACATGTAGGACGTGGCTCGGTTAAATTCAATTTAGAAGAAAACCGATCTTTCATTCCACAAATAAACATTTGTGAAGTTTTAGCGATTTGTTCATCTTGTGAAATTGTATCATTGATTAATTTCAATGAAGTTAGCGAGGCGTAACCAGCAATAATTGCGTTCGTGGTGGCAATAGCAGGGATGATATTACCTGCAATGGATTTGATCTCGAATTTAGATTTGATTGGGATGTTGAAAATATAGGATCTGATGTTTGTTGATGCAACAACGAAATTTAAAGTGTCTTCATCATCTTTATCAAAATCAATTGTTTTTTCTGTGACTAATCTTGTTTGTAAATTTTTAGTTGATGTGATTAAAGCTTTCAAATTTTCTTCAATTGACCAAATATTTTGTCCCGTGCCTAAATCTGTGATTTTATCAATTGATGATTTCATTTCAGAATCATACTTCAATGGAGTAGGTGGAGTTCTTGATTTCCATAAATTAGTTAATCTGAGTAATTTTTCAATATCTTTAACGAAAATTTTGTTTATCAATGAATCAACAAAACTTTCATCATTACTAGTTAATAATTTTTTCAATGCTAAGATTTCGTTATTTTCATTTTTCAAATTCTCCAATTCTTCTTGATTATCAGATCCTAATTCTTCAGCAGATTTACCTTCCAATGATTGTTCTTGTTCCAAATCATCATCTTCACCAAACAATGAACTAAATAAGAAGTTTTTAGCCCAATGAACACAATGAACAGGTTGAGATGGAGTTGATCTGATGGTACAAACTGGGAATGTCTTGGGAGTAGATTTAGGAGTACAATCATAACATTCAGTTTTGTATGGGAATGTTATTGAAACTTGACCATGAGTACCTTCAGTACCAGTTTCAATGATTTTTTTATTGATAAATAAACCAATTTTATTAATATAGGCTCTTGCCTGGATGTTATCTAACCCATTAATGATTAAATCAAATTGCTTGAACCATGATAATGGGAATAAATCAGTTTCAAAAATGGAAGCTTGATATGGAACCAATTTAGTTTTGAAAAAATTGAAATGTTGAACCGCGTTTACAGCAGTTGACGCCTTTGGTTGCTTGATATCTTTATGACGGAAAAGGAATTGTCTGTTTAAATTACTTAAATCAATTGTATCTAAATCCACAACATGAATTTCTCCATAACCTAATAAAATCAAATCTTTAAGTAGTTCACAACCAATACCACCAGCACCAACCATTAATAGTTTAGCCTGTGAGCAAAAAAAAAAGTTATTATAAGCGTTTTGATCTCCTTAAATTCGAAAAATACGTACTGAACGGATCTTGCTATACGTTTCTTCACCAAAGACGCGTTTCAATCCATCTTCACGCGACATTTTCGTTGTTTGTCTCTTTGTTGTTATTTTTTAACAGTTGGCGAATCTTGAATTTTGAATTTTTTACATGAAGAAAAACTATCTATCATCTTTTTCAGGGATTGCCATGAGGCCATTCCAACAAAACACCTCAAATCAATAAATAGAACCATCAAAAATCAATTCAAAGGTATTTCATTGAACACTTTACAGACAACTGGAGAAAAAGGAGGTTTTGGTTTAATGAATCTTGATCAACAACTTTTAGGACATAGAGCTAAGATGATTTTTAATGTC
>JAJMAV010000141.1:0-24975 GCA_030565045.1 Starmera caribaea
AATAAAGTGTTCTTTAGAATCTTGTTTTTCTACATCTTGTCATTGTTTTTTGTTGGATTATTGGTTCCATTTAATGATCCAGCTTTAAATTCAACAGATACTTATATTTCAGCATCTCCATTTATCATTGCCATAAATAATAGTGGAACTAAAGTTTTACCAGATATTTTCAATGCAGTTATCTTGTTAACCATTATTTCAGCAGGTAATTCAAACGTTTATATTGGTTCAAGAGTCTTGTATGGGTTAGCACTAAACTCATTGGCACCAAAATTTTTTGGATGGACTACAAAACATGGTGTTCCATATTTAAGTGTTTTGTTTACAGCGGCATTTGGTTTATTAGGCTTCTTAGTTGTTTCAAATGGTGGTAATACAGTTTTCGATTGGCTATTAAACATCACTGCAGTTGCTGGATTATTTGCTTGGTTATTTATTTGTATTTCTCATATTAGATTTATGCAAACTTTAAAACATCGTGGTATGACAAGAAATGAATTACCATTCAAGGCAAAATTCATGCCATGGGGTGCTTATTATGCTACATTTTTCATTACTCTAATAATTATAATTAATGGGTTCAGTGCATTTATTGGTGGATTCCATACAAGTGATTTTTTCACTGCTTATGTTTCAGTTATTTTATTCTTTGTTGTTTGGATCGGATTCCAATGTTTCTTTAGAGGACCACTTTTAGTGAGTTTAGATGATGTTGATATTGATACAGATAGAAGAGAAATTGATGAGATTGTATGGGAAGATGAAGCTCCAAAGAACTTGTGGGAGAAATTCTGGATTGTTCTTGCTTGATTTTATTTTATTTATCTATATATATAGTGTGTTTGTGTTTTTAACGGCTCGTTTTTTTGGTTTGATTATTCTTTAGTAGTCATCTTTATTACTGCTTGATATCAAGTTTATACACTTTTATGTCTCACTGCAAAAATCCTCGGCCGTAAAGTGTCTCCGGGTAACAATAATTTTCCGTTGTCCGACAAATTTTTGTCAATTTCGGACATTTTGGACATTTTTGGACACATGCAGCTAGCGGATTTAAATTTTGGACGCGGAAATAACAAGTTTTGACACTCCAAACACGCCAGAACTTCCCAATCCAGTAATATCTTAGTTTCCCGAAGTTCCAAAACTCTCTAGAGAAACGCCAGATTTTCAGTCACCGAATCACCGATACCAAAATTTCAACTTTCAGGCTTCAGCAGCTCAGCTGTTTATCAGATGTCAACAGTTATAAATTTATAAATTGTTGAAGAAAGAGAGAACAGCCCAGGCCCCGCAATCCGACTACATTTATTTCTTTGATGCTTTAATATAAAAAGGGTTGCTTTTCCTCTTTTTTCTTCAACTCAATTCCTTTAAACTAACTCATAAAGTAACAAAAATGACTGAAGTTGACGAACTCGTTGATAGAATCACAGACTCAAAGATATTGAGACGATGCTCTGTTGAGCAACTAAGAGAAATCTCATACAAAGTCTCAAAGTCTTTATACCACAGATACATGGAAGATAGATCCAGAGGTATCCCAAAGAAGAAAAGAAGAACTCATAGATCTCATAGATCAAGAAACTCACGTACTAGACCAAATGTTATGGGTGATGATGAAGCTAATAATTTAGAAGATTCATACGGTAAATTTGATCATTTCGATCCATTTGGTTTCCCAGGTTTTGGTTCTTTCCCTCAAGGTCCTCCATCATTTGGTTCTTCTCCTCAAGGTCCTCCACCATTTGGTTCTTCATCTTTCCCTTTTGGACATCATGATCATCCTCATCATGATCATCATTTTGGTGGTGGTTTCCCTTTCCCACCATCTCCTCCTTCTGGCTTTGAAGATTTTGATTTTGGTCCTGGTGGCTTTGGTCCTGGTGGTCCTGGTGGTCCTGGTAGCTTTGGTCCTGGTGGTCCCGGTGTTCCTGGTAGCTTTGGTCCTGGTGGTCCTGGTGGTCCTAGTGGCTTTGGTCCTGGTGGTCCTGGTGGTCCTGGTGGTCCTGGTGGTTTCGGTGGCTTTGGTTTTGATGGGTTTGGTCCATCATTCCATGGTAAACCTTCTAATCAAGATAACCCACGTCATGTTCCATTTCCACCACCTCCACCTCGTCAATCAAGAGCTCCTTTTGATTCCAACAGACATGGTTCATCTTCTCATCATCATCATTATCCAAATGGTAATTTCTTTGATTACGAAAGATATGTTAATGATTTGATTGATACTTCAGATTCAGATTCAGATTCAAATGAAGTTGAAGAAGATGAAACTTCTGTTTCCATCTCTGATGATGGTTTTATGGAAACTGAAGTTCATTCTTGAAGTGTTGTTTTTTTTTTTCAGTATTACAAGTTTAGAAAGTTGTGTCAAGTTGTGTCCTATTAACAGTGACCCTTGAATGACCCTTGAGTGTGAGTCGCTTTCTAAATTTTAATATACTTTTTTTTTAAACGATAAATCATCGAATGTAGTGTATTTAATAATATTCTCCAAGCTTGTTTACTTAGTTGGTGTAATTGTTATAGGTTCTTCGGTGTAGACACTGACTACTAACAAGTGACTACTACATTTACTATAAACCACATAAATCAAATACCTCAGCAATTGTATTAAATCGTGAGACTGATGATAAATTGTAATTGACGTTAAACTTCAAATCAAATTTGCTAATTGATTACATAAGATTTTTATGTGCCAAAATCGATCAAAATGTTTCATAATTTCTGAAACACACTTGAAACAGCGACTGCGACGCTGCGATGAGACTGTTTGGGAGGTATAAAACCACAAGTTCATCCAACAGAATGCTGTTTGACAACATTTGCAAGTTCTGTTTTGTTCATTATATATGAAAAACTACAGAAATGACTACTACACTTTCAACTGTGTTCTTAACCAGCAAAACTACATCTACGATAAGCGCTACTCAGACTAATATAATACAAGGTTTGGTGATCCAGGCAAAAGATGCAACCACTATTTCCACAATAACATCTACAGCTCACTCTTCAAGTTCAACCCTTTCTGCAGCTATGGCTACTTCCAGTGCCTCAACAAGTTCACACTCCGGTAGTTTTTCAAACTTATTTAATGAAGCCACAAGCAGTTCTAATAAAAATAATTCGACCGTTGCTTTAGCTATTGGTATCCCTGTTGGTGTATTTGGTGTAATAATACTGGCATTCGTGATATGGTATTTCATCAAAACTAAAAAATCAACACAGTTAACTTCAGATCAAGTTTTCATGGAAAAATACGATAAAAATTTCCAATATAGACAACCAATAGATTCTCCATATAATAATGTTAGAGCAATGTACCAAGTTAAGGCTAATGAGCTGCCTCCACAAATGAAAAATGAAAATCCATATGCTAATAATGAATCAAATATAAGTATTAATAAAATCACTAATTCAAAACCAGATCCAAATTGGGGTTATGATTCACCATTGAGTAAATGGTTCCTAAATAAAGCTAAAGCAATGGATCCACAGTATTCTTCAAATAAAAATGAATATAATCAACCAACTGTTCCAAGTCATTTGAATCAACATGTTGAAAATTTTGAAACTTCAAGTACGGGAAGTTTAAGTACTGGTGAATTTCCTAATAACTCATATTATCAAGATGTTAAAGTTCCCCAAACTCCCTTAAGTGCAACGTTGAAAGAATTTAAGTTGAAGATCAAAAAGACAATTAATTCTGCAAAATCACCATTTTTCCCAAGTTTCATTAAAGCACCAGAACCAATTTATTATTCAAAATCAAATCATAAAAAATCAGATCAAAGTTTTGATTCTTCAAATTATTCATTTAGTACAAATGGATCAACAAAATATGAACCAAGTGAAACATATAAACACAATGAAAAAATCTCTAAACAAGTTTTGAGTGTATCATCCAAGAATTATGTTGTGCCAAAATTACAACCAATTATTAAAATCAATAATTTGAAAGATGATAAACCACTACCACATAGACCAATGAGTAAATTTGTTAATGAAAATTTATTGAATGGGTTAGAACATTTAGTTAAAGAAGATATCCCCGCGGATATTTCAATTAATTCCACCAATCCATTTGAAGATGAAAAAATTTACAGGGTTATTAAGCCATATAAGAGAAATTTAACTGATGAATTAAGTATTGAAATTGGTGAATTTTATAAAATATTGGCAAAACATACTGATGGTTGGTGTTTAGTTGAAAAATGTGATGCATTGGGGAAACCAATAATTAATAATAAAAATTCGACTGGAGTTTATGTAAATGTTGGTTTGAATAATTATATTAATGATTCTAGAGGGATTATACCTGCTGTTTGTTTACAACAATGTTAAAAGCAATTATGTATGTCTATTATTAAATTAATAAATATAAAATCAAATATTAAAATGTAGTAGCAAAAATTATATATATAAAAAAAACACAACTTAATAACAATGCAACAATTATAAATCAAACCTGTATCATTATAATGGAACTTTTCTTTCCCAAAAATTATTCTTGTTTGATAATAAAATCATCTGGGAATTCTTTATCTAAATCATGATTTTTAGCAAAAGTACGATTAGCTCTAATAAACCAATATATCACTGCATATAAGGTGAATCCACCAAGCACGGCAGATGCATAATTCATTGTACTTGATTCAACTGGCATAGTGAATGGGAAACAAAAGAAAACAGCTGCAAACACTGTCCAAGCCAAAGTGATAATGTTAGCAAATAAACCAAATGGACCTAACCAAAATGGACCATGTTTAATTGAATTTCTTCCTCTATATAATAAACATAAGATTGGGATTGCATATGAGAATAATAAGAAAGTGATACACGCGGTAACCAAGGCGTTATAAGCAGTTGTAGAACCCATGTAAATACAACCAATAACTGCATCCCAAAAAACAGACATTAAATGAGCATTAATTGGTAAACCCACGGTTTTATTGACTTTTGCCCAATAACGGGATCCTAATAAACCTTGATCTCTTGAGAAAGACCAACATAATCTTGCTTGCCATGTTTGACATGCAATGGTACAACCAAATGAAGTTAACACGATTAATGACTCCAAGAATAATGCACCATGCTTGTTATTTAAAGCTTGATAGAAAATGTCCAGGATTGGGACACCTGTTTGAGAAGCTAAAATTGCATCTAAGTTTTGCACTGAGAAGAACATTGCAATTGAATAACAGAATGAGGTACCAAACCCAATTGCCACAGTGGCCATAATTGAAATTGGGATTTTTCTTTCAGGTTCAAAAATCTCCTCGGCCATATGAGTAGCACAATCTAAACATGAGAATGACCATGCTGGATTAATTAATCCAACGATGAATGCGATACCTGACGAAGACCAACCGGTTGCATTGGTGAATTCACTGAAAACAAAAGATGCACTTTGATAATTACCTCTTGAGCAGATTAACACTGTGATTGTAATGACAACAAATGATGACAATGATGTGTACAATGCAGCTTGAGCGATATGAGGTAATGGTTTATCCCAAATGTTGAACATTGCAATGAAAATGTTTAAAACTTCAAAACAAACGAAAACTTGCCATTGTTTAGCAGCTTTTGTTGGATCACCAGTGCCTAACACGTACATACCAACTAAAGCTTGAGCCACCGCTAGTGTAGTGGAGGCACAAGTGAAAACGGCACCAAAATAAGCAAAACTTCCATCTAAATAAGCTAAAAATCTCTTGTATTTTTTTGGTGCTAATTTGAAAGTCCAATAATATTGACCACCAGAGTTTTCAGGGAACGCTGACACTAATTCAGATAATGATGCACCAATACAAGTGGAAACACATGCGACAATAATGATTCCATAAACGATCAATAATGGACCACCAGAACTAATACCAGCAACTAATGAAGCAGAGATACCAAACCATGAATTAGTTAGACCGAAACCAACACCTAGTAGCGACCAAATACCAAAATTACGACGTAGTTCAGGGGTATAACCATCTTGTTTCAATCTTAAGTCATCGATGTTCAAAGATTCATTTGACTCTTCGTCTTTTCTATGAAGGGAATTTAATGAATGAGATTCAGTTCCTGTTGAAGTGATGACTTGATCTTGTTTTGTGTCTAAGAAAGATTCAGGCATCGTGTGAGCTGTTTCGTTTTCTGTTTTCTATATCTATTAGACTATTATCACAAGACTTTATCGGTGAAATCGAGCAGCAATTTTGAATAATTTAATCTGGTCTTAAAGATTCCAAAGCAGAAAATAAGAAGCAAAGTTGAAGTTGCAAGGGAATTTCAAGGATTTGCAAATTGCACGGGCAAAGATGTCAACAGTCAAAATGTAAGATGGAAAGTTGAATCGAGTGAGAAAAAAAGAAAGGAAAGAAAGAGGAAAAAACAGGAAAATTGTTGTTGGAAAGTTTAGTTTGAGTTTCACATGATAGAAATTTTGATGGAAAATTTGGATTTGGTGATAAAAAAATTTACATGTGAAATTTTGATGAGCTTTGATCTTTTTTAAATTGTAGTGTATTTTTGTTGATGGAAAAACAATAAGTAAACGCATATTACTACAGTTAAAGAGAGGATGATGGCGGTGTTTTCAGATCTAAAATTGGAGCAGAAATGAAGGAGTTATGAAGGATATTATCATTTTGTTATCAAATAGGAAGTATTGGCGGGACAAAATGAATGTGTCAAATTACTGTTTGTGGAAGTTATTGCAGTACTAAATTTTAATTACCGAATTGGGTGCTTTTGGCATAAATATATAATTCATTGAGACTCGTGAGTACATTGATTATACTGTTCAAATAGTGGATTTAACTTCACAATTCGAGCATTTATAAGTGCTCTTCAATAAACTTGACACTAAAACTTTTCAATTTGAACACTCATTTATTTTGTATCTAGTGATTTCAACTCATTAAATATCAGTCATTCTGATCTCATATTAATTCCAATTATAATTGTTTCAATTGATTCAATTTTGATTTCCATAGATTTATCAATTGAATGCAGTAGGAGTAAGAAATGTAACATGATAAATGGATCATCATCATCATATATAAATATGCACTAGCTGTGGCAAGTGAATTATCTTTGTGGTAAACTTTAAATTGTTTGCACTAGTTGATAATTATTCACCTGCCACGTCATGAAATTATATTTTAATTATTGTGATATACACTCGCCACATGTGAACATTCAACTGGAAGAATTATTCGTTGATATGTATGATTCGACAGTTACAGAACTAATGGGAATATTAGAATTTAGCATAGTTAACATTCTTTTCAGCAAAACAAACTGTTAAGCAAACAGCAGAGATAAAAAAAAAAAGAAGAACAAAAGCAAAAACGTAAACAGCGTGATTAAAACACTTGTCAAACGGGTTGAAGAACTAAAAAGATAATTAATTTGTTTAATGTTATTAAACATCAAGCTAAACAACGTTGTAAACTTCTCAACAGATTGATTTTGTAAGCTTTATAACCGTCTAACTTGCCATTGTAGAATATAATTTTATTTCTTCAAATCAATCTGTTGAAATATCTGACAGCAAAAGAAAAAAAACACACACTCAGTTGCGAGTTAGATTCACTAAAAAAAAGAGTTATTATTAATATTCATTGTAAATATCGGCAACTTATAATCCTAAACATAAAACGTACCTCTCAAATTTCAATATCTTTTTTTGTTTTAAAAGTTTATGACCTAAGCTATTTCCCCCTTATCAGTATATGACGGCAAGTGATTGAACAGCTGTCATCAACAGTATCTCTATTCATCATCAGCTTGAGTCTTATGTTGTATCAGTGGTAAATTATTTGTGGAAAGTGATCTTTTGAATAAAATGTCAATTAGTATTATAATTTTCAGTTATTCAATGTGCATTAATGATTTCCATTATTAGTAAACATCATTTTGAGCTGTTGAGTGTCCACTCATAGACAAAACCAGCTCATAGATTAAACCCACCGATTAATTCCAACTGTTTCTCAATATCACTTTCCACTTTAGCTGAAGCTTCTTTTATATCTTTCTGTAATTTAACATCTTTTTTATGATCATCAATTAATGAACCAGCATTTAACGTAAATTTATTCTTCTCATCCAATTTCTTCATTCTAAGACTCCTCGTGATATCAGACAAATCAATTTTGGTTTCCAGTTTTTGGATTTTAGAAACTGCTGACTTTGCTGCAGACTTGGACTTTTTCACTGATTTTTTTTTCGTGATTTTAGTTTGTTTTTGTTTCTTGTTCATTTGGGTCTTAGTTTTGTCTTGCTGAAACGAGTTGAATTTGGTTTAGAAAGCTTTACAAATGTGGATTTCCTAACAATTTTTTTCTTCCCTTTTTTTCTTCTAAACAAAAAAAAAAATTTTTTTTAATGCGATGAGATGAAAATTTATTTTAGTTTTATTCCTCTAATAAATAATCAAAAAGACACTGAATTGGAAAGCACGAAATGGTCTCACATCACAACAAAGACAAGCCTTGGGACACTCCAGACATCGATAAATGGAAAGTCGACGAATTCAAACCAGAAGACAACACTTCCGGACAGGCATTTGCAGAAGAGTCTGTTTTTGTCACTTTATTTCCTAAATATCGTGAAGTTTATTTGAAACAAGTTTGGGGTGATGTTACTAAAGCATTGCAAACACATCATATTGCATGTACCTTGGATTTAGTGGAAGGTTCAATGACAGTGAAGACAACAAGAAAAACTTTTGATCCGGCAATCATCTTAAAGGCAAGAGATTTAATTAAATTATTGGCTAGATCAGTTCCTTTACCTCAAGCTGTTAAGGTTTTACAAGATGATACTGCATGTGATATCATTAAGATTGGTAATTTTGTTGCTAATAAAGATAGATTCGTTAAAAGAAGACAAAGATTGGTGGGGCCAAACGGTAATACTTTAAAAGCTTTGGAATTATTAACTAAATGTTATATTTTGGTTCAAGGTAACACAGTGAGTGCCATGGGTCCATATAAAGGTTTAAAAGAAGTCAGAAGAATTGTCGAAGACTGTATGAAAAATATACATCCAATCTATCACATCAAAGAACTAATGATTAAAAGAGAATTACAGAAAAAACCAGAATTAGCTCAAGAAGATTGGTCCAGATTCTTACCAATGTTTAAGAAGAAGAACGTTCAACGTAAGAAATCTAAACAAGCTATTGATGAACAAGGTAAAAAGAAAGAAAAGAAAGTTTATACACCATTCCCACCTGCTCAATTACCTAGAAAAATTGATTTACAAATTGAAAGTGGTGAATATTTCCTTAAAAAATCTGAGAAAAAGAGAAAAGAGTTGGATGAGAAGAAAGCTCAACAGGCTGAAAATAAAGCTTTGAAAGATGAGGAGAAATTGAAACAATATATTGCTCCAGAAGAAGAAAAATATGAAAGTTCTTTGATCAAAGAGAAAAAGGAGAAAAAGGAAAAGAAGGAAAAGAAGGAGAAAGAAGAAAAAAAGGAAAGAAAAGAAAAGAAAGAAAAGAAAGAAAAAAAAGAGAAGAAAGAAAAGAAGAGAAAACATGAAGACGATGAGGATGGAGAAAAGAAGAAAAAGAAGAAAAAATAATTGTTTAATATTGGGCATAAATAGATTTAATCAGATGGACAAAATATTTCTGTGGTTTCCATGTAGTGTTTTGAAACGAATTGTTTGATCCTGCTAGATTGAATGTTAACAGCTCATTTTCTACACCAAATTGAAGATCGGAATTGATTGTTACTAAAATTTGCTAAAAAAAAATTGAAATAATTCAGTTTTATATCAAAATTTTCAAATGATTTAAAATGTTATAAATAGATAACAGCTGTGGTCATTAATCTACAGGATACTGACTAGAAAACACACTTAGTTCATGTTTTAACTGACATATTTTACTAAAACTCTGTAAATTTTATGCCAAAACTTCTTAATTCAGTAACGAAAAAATTAAATTTTGTGCAAAAACTTCCATTTTCAGCAATTTCAAAATGTCAACAAAAAAAAAAAAGAACAACGAAAACAAAAACAAAAAAAAATTGATTTGCAAAATATCGAAACGTTTCAAAAGAAGAGAGAAAATTTCGCTTCAAAGCTGGTTTTTCTGCGCTGCTGCTGGTGAATTGAGCAGTGGGTCTTTTTTTTGTCTTGTCAGAGGTCTTTTCCGGAGCGAGAATTGAGCTATTTTTTATTGCTTTGTGTGTGTTTTTTCAGAAATCAAGATTGATTTCAAATTGACAACGGCTGATAAAGAGGATATATCATAAGGCATATTATTTTTGGGAGAACAACAGACACATAGGAAGAACAAAGAAAAACTCATAATGGAACAGAGCGGGAATGCAATGCTTTTCAGGTTCATTGAATCGCCACAGTGCTCGTTATTCATGTGCATTGCTTACCTCAAAAGGTACGCTTCTAATATTGGAATCCATCATCATTTATGCTCAAAATTAAGAACTTTCAAGTTTGAAGATATAACTTTTTTCATACCACAACTATGTCAAATTTTAGTGACAATGGAAACAGAATCAATGGCATTGGAAGATTTACTTTTGGATCTTTCAACTCAACATCCTCATTTTGCATTATTAACTTTTTGGTATTTACAAGCTCATCTAACAGATCTTTCGGATGATCCTAATAGCTATAGTTTCCAAAGCGCAAGAAGATTGTTGAACTCATTACAATACATTCTTTTCAATATTGGTCAACCTCCGTCAAATAAATTTAGAGAAAATATTGCTCCATGTATAGTGCTAAGTTCTGCTATGATTGCATCATTTGGTTTACCTCAATTAAGTGAATATATTGCCCCAATTGCTAAATCTCAAGGCAAGAAACAGAAAAGTTTTGTCTTTGAATTAATGAAGAATTATAAAACAAAATTGACGGATAATTTGACTTTGAAAAACACTTTAAGGAATTCAGGGAAATTAGATGATCATTATGACACGGTGGAACGTAGAAACTCCGTGGATGAATCTTATAGAAAACAATTACCAAAAACTTTACCAAATGAAAATGATGAAAATAGCTTGAATTTTGATAGAGTTGATAGTTTCCCTGAAAATAATTTGATGCAAAAGAGAAGAAATAAGTTTGCTGGTGATATCTTGAATAATACTAAAAACAATCAATTTTATGAACAAGGTGATTTATCAACCGCGTCATCACCAACTTTAACTCATGGTTTCCCAAATGATCAAAATTCATTATCAATGCCAGATTTACAAAGAGCTAACTCGACAAATTACCTGCCTTCATCTCCAACAACTTCAATACATTCAAGTCCTTCTTTCAACCAAAAAATCAGAGGCAGAAAAGTCTCTGGTTCACATGGTGCAAATGTTAGAAACATTTCTCCTTCGTTAATGTCAACAACTGCTAAGATAAAACTATTAAAATCAAATTATTTTAGATGTGAAACTCAGTTTGCATTTGCTTTACAGACAATTTCCATTAGATTAAGTGCTGTCCCACAAGAAGCTAGATTATCATCACTTAGAGCTGAATTATCTTTAATGAATAGAGATTTACCTGCAGAAGTTGATATCCCAACTTTACTGCCACCTAATAGAAGAGGTAAATTTCATAAAGTTTTACAAATTGCTGCAAATGAAGCTGCTGTTTTAAATTCTGCTGAAAGGGTCCCATTTTTATTATTGATCGAATATTTAAATGATGGTTTAGATTTTGACCCTTCAAGTGAAGAAAATATCCATTTATTACATGAAAAACCAACAAATTCTTATATATTTGATTTAGGTATTCATCCAAGTTCAAATAATGCTGATCAACAACAACAACAACCTCAAAATGTTGGTAATTATACAAACAAGATTGCTGAAGCTGATTTAGGTGACTTATCGGTTGTCAAATTATCAAATAGATCAGAAATTGAAACTTTCCAAAATGAAGTGTTGGTTGCTTCATCAACTAATGTTCCAATTATTAATGATGAAAGAACACCCGATTTGAATTTCAGCTCTCATTATAATTTCAATTTAGCGGATTCTTCAAATCCTTCAGATTTAGCCACTCAAATGAGAATTGCTGCTGTGATGTTATCTCAATTAGATTCAAGTTCAAACACTTTACCTATTGATCAAACTACAGCAATTAAGGCAAGAATTATTACATCAATGCAATCATTCCAAGATCATTTTGGTTATAAAGATTTAGAAGCAATTCATGGTGCCGCAGGTGAAAGAAAATTAGAAAATGATTTGAAATTAGGTGGTGTCTCATCTAAAAATTCAACAGCATATTTAGGTGAAGATTGGGAAACTAAGAAAGAAAGAATCCGTAGAAGTAGTGAATTCGGTTATTTGGAAAATTGGGATCTATGTTCAGTTATTGCTAAAACTGGTGATGATTTAAGACAAGAAGCTTTTGCTTCACAATTAATTCAAGCAATGTCAACCATTTGGAAAAATAATAATGTTCCTGTTTGGGTGAAAAGAATGAGAATTTTGATTACAAGTGCAAACACAGGTTTAGTGGAAACTATAACTAATGCATTATCTATTCATTCGATCAAAAAATCTTTGACAAAAATTTCTTTGGAGAATGGTGAAAATCCAAAAGGTACAATTAGTTCATTAACTGAACATTTTGAAAGAGTCTTTGGTGATCCAAGTTCAGCTAAATACAAGAGAGCCCAAGACGCGTTTGCTAAGAGTTTAGCTGCATATTCCATAATTTGTTATTTATTACAAATTAAAGATAGACATAATGGTAATATAATGCTGGATAATGAGGGTCATATTATTCATATTGATTTTGGATTCTTATTATCCAATTCTCCAGGTTCTGTTGGATTTGAAGCTGCTCCTTTCAAATTAACTTTTGAATACGCGGAATTATTAGGCGGAGTTGATGGTGAACCTTTCCAAAATTATAAAAATTATACAAAAGAAGCATTTAAATCATTACGTAAAAATGCTGATTCATTGGTAACAATGGTGGAATTAATGCAAAAAGATAGTAATTTACCATGTTTTAAAAGTGGTGAACAAACAAGTGTTCAATTTAGACAAAGGTTTCAATTACATTTATCTGAAACTGAATGTGATTCATTTGTGGAAAATTTCCTTGTTGCTAAAAGTTTGGGAAGTGTTTATACTAGGTTGTATGATCAATTTCAATTGTTAACTCAAGGTATCTATAGTTGATTTCAAAGGAGAAGGAAGATATGCATTTTATTCATACACATAAAAGAGAAAAAGAAAATAATACATTACATTACATTACAAAATTTAATTACCTAGAAAACACGACAATTCAATTCATGAATTTTTTTTTTTTTTTTCATTTTTATTAGTGGTTCATTATGAATTATAATTGTAGATCTATTTGATTTCATTAAAATTATTTATTTGGATTAACTTTCAGCACTAGTTTCAATTTAGGTTTTGTTTTTGGTGTGTCATTAACCGATTCAACCTTAATTTTGGTAGGTTTAATTGGAGTAGAAGAAACTGTGATTGTTTTAGCCTTGGTTGATATGCTAACATAACGTAATGATTGATTTTTAGTTTTCAAGATAGTTGGTTTATAACTATTTTTAAATGAAACTGTTGATGGTGTTGATACTGGTGTATTACTAACTGAACTTTTCGTTGATAATTTGATGATTGGTTTGGTTAAAGATTTATTTCTTGAATGCGTACTTGGTGATGGTTGAATAACAATTTTTTTGGAAAGACTGATTTTGAATTGACCTTCTCTTTTCAAAACAATTTTAGTTGAACCAGATCTTGTGGCAACAAGTTTTTTATCTCTTGGTGTTGGAAATTTTATTAATAATGAGTCATAAGCTGGATAAACTATTGAAACTATATCAAATAGCATACGTTTTTGAGATAAGCTAAATAAAGGATTTTGTAAAGCTGACCAGATTTCTCTCTTTAAAGGTTCAAAATTTCCCAAATCTCTTCTAATTAAATCAATTATACCTTTCAATGAAGTTTTAGCAGCTTGGTCTTTCCTAGAACTAAATTGATCACTAGCTTTTTCTTCCACTATAATCAATCCATTATCTTCATTTGAATTTCTCAATTCTTCAGCTATCAGAACTTGAATATCTTTATTCAATTCTTCTTCATCTAAATCTTTTGAAAATCCATCAATTATTGCACTTCCAAATGCTTTAGCAAATGAGCTAATAAAATGATATTTCAAATATTCGTTTTTCTCAAATTGAGCCATTAAAAAGAAATAATGTAAAATTTCTTTATTCTTCAACCCGCCGATTTGAAATAATCCTTTGAAAGAGTTAACTCTAATATCATCTGGGAAATTAGATCTTGTATGTAATAATAATTTTGTTGGATCAAATTTTAGTAATCCTTTTCTTTGCAATTTCAATTTTTCTTGTAATGCAACAACACCAACTATAGAATTGCATGATGGAATCCATTCATCTAATTTTTCATGTCTTGTAATCTCACTAATTGCTTCTTTCACAAATTCTTGATTTTCATCATTCATTTGTATTATATTAGTAATAAACGGGTTTGATAACATCGAATTAGTTAAACATGAAATCAAATGACCGATATAAAAAGCATCAGAGTATGGATTCTTGGAATTCTCATTATATTTCAGGATTGTTAATAGAAATTTTTTCACTTGTAAGGGACAATCACTATCTTCATTTTGAACAGTCGATAAAGCTTGATAAATTGATTTCTTGACGAAATAATTTGAAAAATTTTGGAAATTATTTGGTAATGGGATATCAGAGTTAGGAAAACAATATAAAGTCTTGAAAGCTTTTAATAATTGTTTCATCCCCAAGAAATCACTCTCTTTTGTAGCTAGTTTTGACATTGCCATTGCTGCTTCCATTCTAACACCAAAATAATATCTTTCATCCATTAAAATTCTTGTTAAAATTGATGAATATAAACCTCCTTTCATTTCAGCAAAATAATCTATTGATTCAAGTTGTGCTTCAATGTCACGATCTTGTTGTAATTGTGACGCGTACATATACTCCGGTTGCTTAATATAGATTTTAGCAATCCATTCAAAATCAGAATCAATTCTAATCCATTCAAATGCTTCAGAAACCATTGCAGCATTTTGATCTTTACTCCAATCAATTATGCCCCAATCTTTTTTCTCTTGTTCAGTTTGTAAGATATCACCAAGACAATGTAATAACACAACTTCTTCTTCTTGTTGTTGTCTCTCAGCTCTTTCTTTTTCATTTTTGATATCTTTTTGACTTTTTTTCAATCTTTTATATTTTGTGTTGTATTGAACATCTAATTTAACAAATTGATCTTTTAATTCCACTATATGTTCATAAGGTGTACCATCAGCTTCATGAATACGAATAGTCATTGGTCCAGTGAAAATAGTTGGTGTTGTAGGTTTCATTTCAATTGTTTCTAATTCACATCTTGCATCATCAATAAATGTATCTGATTTTGGTTGATAAGGTTTAGTTTCTTGATTTTGAACTTGTTTGATTTGAACTTCAACAAACATTCTCTTTTTATTGAATCTTTGAGTAACATGAAGAATTGGAACACCTGATCCATAAACCCATTCTTTGAAAAAAGAATCTAATCTATTATGATTAACTTTTTCACAGGTGTATTGGAAATGTCTTGTACTTAACGAACTGTTATTCAAATCTCCTGACATTGCTTGAAGGAAGATTTTCGGTATCGCTCTTGATAGACCAAAAGATTTATCAGTTTTTGTCATTCTTCTATCTAGGATAAATAACACCATTGGTGCCTTTAATTCAATGAATTTTAGATCATTTATTGAAATTGGGAATTTGAAAAAAGGATCAGCTAATGGACGTTTCCCGACATCTTCATCACAAACTCGTTGAGATTGTTTTTTAACTCTATATTTATATTCATTTAACCCCATTAATCTCTTGATGAATTGTAATGCCATGAAGTGGGAAATACCAATGGTACACCAAATATCATTGAAGCTGAAAGGACCAACATTAATACCTGACCATTGTTCCGATAATGCAACACTTAGTTTATACGTAGTTGAATAGATTGGTTCAATTGCATTTGGAGAATACAAGAGTTTCCTACTTATTATTGATAACCCAGCAAATCCATTTACATCAGCATCCATATTTGCCACAAACACTAATGCGTAACTTGTGAATGGGAATGAACCAAATTCTCTTGAATAAAAATCAATAGCTTTATAGAGGAAAATAGTGGAATTAACAGCATCATCTCTTTCTGAAGGCATACAATAAATACTTGTTGGAACAGCCGTGATATCTTTTTCTTCATTCAATTCAGATTCTTCTTCTTCTTGTAAGTTAATTAATGGGACTTGAACAAATGGACCAACTGCCCAACCAACATGATGAGCAGACGTTGGATTGAAAACAGAAAATAAAACCAATTTTTTTGATAAATCAGTATGATGTGCAGTTTCCTTTTGATTACTGAAATCACCTCCAACGACCAAGATATCAACACTAGTTTCACCTTCATCATCTTCAATTTGTTCATCATCTTCATTATTTAATGACTTTGTAGGATGACTTCCAATGATTTTTGGGTTCCCGATATCTTTTAAAGTTTGAGGTACACTTATCTCAAATTCCCAAGTTGATTTTTCCCATAAGCTATCAATACATGGAACCCATGATGATGCACTGACATTGAAGTCAGAATTAGAAGTGTATGCATGCCATTCAGTTTTACTCAGATTTGAATCTTTACCTCCAACAAAATGAATACCGGTTTGTGGGTTTTTAAGTCTATATTGAATTTTGATTGAAACTGGTGTATAAATTGATTCATTTGCAGTTGATGCTCTATAACTTCCTGGTGAATCTTTGAATGAGGGTGTTGAAAATGTATGAATTGCAGAAGGATCTTGTAAAGTTAATCTTAATTTTTCAGGCATAAACACAATCAATTCCTCTGTGTTCTCTCCACTAAACAATTTGCCCAATTTATTTTTCAAAAAATGATGTTGATGTATATCTGTGTATAAAGATTGATCTATCCCGGTTTTATTTGTGAATTCATCAAACTGTTTCCTTAGTGGATCATTATAAGCAAACTTAGCTCTTCTATTATTCACAAGCACGTCCAAGATCTCCATCTGACGACAATCAAATACAACTTTTTTGAGAGTTGACTCACTAGGGATGACCATAATCTCTGTAGTACCTAAGACAACATGATTCTCCAAGTCCACGTCCATTGCCACTTTCTGGTGTGCAATCTTGTAATTTCGCAACAGGCCAACTATCGCGGCGCCTCTTTTTGCCAGCGTGCCAGGTGTCAAAGCACTTGTACTCGGATAGTCAAACGACGGCATTTCTTCTTGTGAGAATCTGAATGAAACGACAACAAACTCGTCTTCAAAGAAAACAGTTTAATGTTGTTTTTATTTTAATGTTGGAAAAAACATGAATTTGAAAAAAAACACAACAAAAAACGTAAGAAATTATGTAATCTTCAAGTTCACTCTTAAATAGACGAGTTATTCAGTTGATTTGAAGCTTAAAAACAGTTGAAAACAGTTGCAGAGTGATGAGAACCTCACTTAGTATCAGCAGTAAAAGTTTGAAGTTTTTTAAATCACTTTTTTAGGTAATGTAAACCGTAAAACTTGAGCTCAACTTCTGCTCGTTGACAAGAATGACACTATAAGCAGTGAAGTTCTCTCATCCTGTCACATATATAAAACTCACTTAATTCATGAGGTAAGAAGGGTGTACACTGTAGAACTAGTACTATAACTCACACTTAATTAATTAATCATGAAATTTTTACAAAAAATGATAAACTGGTTAACATCTTTAGACCATTTAGTTGATCCAGTTTATGACGAACCAATCATACCGTACAAAATCATAGTACTTTGCGAATCACCTGAAGTCAACCATATTAATTTACAAAGAGTGAACTCTGAGATTATAGAATTTTCTACTACAGGAACATCACAATACTCAATAGAAAATGATTGCTCAAGTTTATCGACAATGGAAAGGCTTTCAATCGACTTAAAGTCAAAGAAAAGTAAAAGAAGATATCTTTCAAGAGCTTTAACGGAAAAAAATGGAATGAACATCTTATATAACACTGAGCATTTCACAGAAGTACAAATAACTAAAAGGCTTACTGATGAATCAAATATTTTACAGACTGAAATATTCATTAGATCCAGACTTTTGATTACGAAGGCACACAGTGGATACATTGCTAATCTTCATAATCCAAATGATGCGAAATGTCAGAAATCAGTTGGACAAACTCAGGAAAATTCAGCAACTCCACCACCACCACATTATAATAATAAAACATCTGTTTCAAAGCAAAAAAAAAATGGTTCCAGTTATTGCCATTTCTTCATTATTGAAAGACGTGAATTATCACAAGACTAGTACACTAGTAACTGATGCTTTTGTACCAAATGGATTCCCACAAATCCCATTAATCTCAGTATCAAATTGCTCTTCAATATTTTGGATACCTTATAATTTCAACAAAATTAAATCAAAAAATCAAGTAAGTGATAAATTGAAAGAAAATTCAACAACAGATTTAAAGCTTCCGGATACAAAGGGTATTATTTATTTTGAAACAATTGATCCATTTACTAAATCTTTGGGAGGTTGTTGTCAAACAAGTGGTTTAGAATACATTGATCCATTTGGAACTAAGTTTTTTTCGCAAATGGTCATTGGATGTAACTTTAAAATCAAGAAAACTGATCCTTGTTTTGCAGTTAACTGAACTGTTGTGCTTCTAACAGACTTTCATTTCATAATTGAATCTAATTCACTGTCCTGTCTGTAATTTGAAATACCAATTAATACTCCAATTAGTTCCATATTGTAGTCCAAAATTCAGCGGAAAAAAAGGCATTTAAATCAACATTATCACTAACATCATTCAAACCTATTCTCTCAACACCTGAAACAATTTCTAGTTGACTCAAATTCTTAAATTTAATGATATACGATGATTTTGATATTGGAAAGTAAAATAAAATTGTTACGGCCAGCAGCACACTAAAAAAAATAAACAAAATGAAAAGACGCGTCTTTATTTTATTATTTGAGAAGAGCAAGAAGAAGAAAGAGAAAGAGAAGAAGAAATGGATTTGTTGGAGCAGCTAGACGTGGAGTCTGTGCGACCAAAGACATTCAAGAAAGTTGTTGAGCTCAATGTGGTGGAAAAAGAAGTTTCTGAAAATTCCATTGTCAGTGGCGAATCAAGTGAATCTGAAGATGATCAAGTGAATAACAGGCCAGTTGCCAGTCAGGTTGATGTGAATCCTGATTTTTTCACTTCAAATTCTGTGTTGGATCGTGTTAGAAGAAGATTGAATGGTGAAATTGCTGAAAAGGAGAAAGAAACTGATGATTCAGATACTCAGAAAATAATTGAACAGGATGATGTCTCAGACACACACATTTCACAGTCGCTACCACCTACACAGAAAATTTCAAGTCAGTTGAATGATACACAGATAATATCAACTGAAAAGATCGCATTAGAAGAAACACAGAAAATTGTGGAAGATGTTGTTCCAACTCTTGAGATCACTCAAACATTAAAGATAGATCAAACTCAAAAGATAATACAGCAAGATCAAACACAAGAAATTACCCCAACACATGTCGATCAAGATGATGAATTGCCAGTGAAACAGAGTAGGGCAAGAAAAGACTTAACTTTCACAGATTCAGAAGATGAAGATGAAAATTCCTCAATACCAAATCATCCATCTACTGAAGCAACAATTAATGACCAGAATGACACAACTCAGAAGATTGAGCAATCATCAAGATTATTTGTTGATGAATCAGATTCTGAAGATGAAAAACCTACAGCAAATGATCAAGAATCTGCTTCAAAATTAACTACTGCAGAATTAAGAGAAATCAAAATTAAAGAATTAGCAGCCAAGAAAAGAGCTGAAAGATTACTGAAAGAAGCAAATACTAAAAAATCAAATGATCTGGAAGATGAATTGTTCAATGATATTAAAAATGATAAAGTTTTCAAGAATGAGGAAAATTACTCTGAAGAAGAAGATGATGATTATGATGAACGCAGAGAAATCAGACATGAAATTCATAAAAAGAAAACTTTTGATAAATCAACGTTTCTTCAATTATTAAACAATAAAAAATCAAATCCTGTGAAAGAAGAACCAAAATCATCGAAAGTTGAAAATGAAATTGATGCTTTAGATCAATTTAGTCAAGAGAAACTTGAAGAATTGCAAAAAAATGAAGAAAATAAATCTAAAGAACCAAAACTACCAAATTCAATTGTTAATTATAAACAAAAATTACAAGATTCACTATCCAAGAACGATAAAAAAATCATAAACTTGGACTCAGATGTTGATGATGACAATGGGAAAAATTCAAGTGAAGATGATAGTGATACTGAATTGAAATTTAAAATCTCCAAAACAACAAGATTAGAAGTTAAAAGTAAATTCAGTAAAAAACAATTACAAAACAGATCAGTTTCCAAACAAACAAATTCAACAAAACAACTTCTTTTAAATTTGAATAAAAAAAATAAATTGCAATTGAAAAGACAATTTGGTGAAAAAAATCAAGAATATGATTTGAAAATTTTAGAATTACAAAAAGATCAAGATCAAGTTGAAAATTGGCTTGAAAGAGAATTAGAAAATAATAGGAAAACTAAAGAAAAAGAATTAAAAATTCAAAAATTAAAAGAAGAACGGAATTATGATTCAAATGATGATGATCACGAAGAAGTTGAAGATAGTGATGTTGATGTTCCTGATAGTGATGTTGATAATGAAGAAGGTGAAGAAGATGGCGAAGAACAGGAAGATGGAGAAGAAGAACAACAACAAGAAGAAGAGGAGGAGGAAGATGTTGATGAAGAAGAGGCAAATGATCAATTAATGGATTTACCAAATTTCAATCAAAATGTTGATAATGAAGATGATGAAGAAACAGAGATTCGTAAAAGAAGGAAATCTAAGAAAACTGCATTTGAAGATGATGAAGATGAAGAAGATAATAATCCTACAATTGGAATTAGTTTCAATCAATCACAAAGTGGTGATGCAGTTAACATTGGATCATTTGGTGGGAACTTATCACAAACACAAACACAAACACAATTAGAAGTAGAATCATCATCATCTTTGCAAACACCTCAATTATTGAAAATTAATAGTGGTGATATTTTTGCCAAATTACGTTTAAACACTGGGAATCAACTAGAAGTTTCATCTGAATTAAATACTCAAGAATCAACAGATTCTTTCAATTTCCCAATTTCTCAAAATAAACCATTTTCTCAGATTTTTGAAAAAAATGAAGTTAAACAAGTTGAACAAGTTGAAGAAAATGAAGATGATGAAATTGTAACACATTCAAAAAAGAAAAGAAGATTGTTTAAAAAATCTACATTGGAGAATGATTCAGAAGGTAGTGAAGGTGATAATGAAGATGACGACGATGAAGAAGAAGAAGAAACAGAAGAGCAATTAGAAGAACGTAAAAAACAGTTGGCATTACTTCGAGAGAAACAAAAATTAAAAGAGAAATTAATTAAACGTCAAAAATTAGAAATGAAAAAAGCTGGGGTTGATAAAATTCTTGAAAATG
Organism: Starmera caribaea; assembly: GCA_030565045.1. Lineage (NCBI taxonomy): Eukaryota > Fungi > Ascomycota > Saccharomycetes > Phaffomycetales > Phaffomycetaceae > Starmera > Starmera caribaea. The sequence goes on from JAJMAV010000141.1 coordinate 21,635, forward strand.
AAGCAGAAGAATCAGAAGATGAATGGGCAGGAATTGGTGGCGTTGATGGAGAATTTTCAGATGAAGCAAATTCAGAAGATGAAAAAATGTTGGATGATTTAACTAAACAAAATTTCAATCAAGTTGAAATTAATAAATTGATAATGAAAGAAGAATTAATGAATGATGAAAGAATGGTTCATAAAGTTTTGAATGATATTCATAATGGAGGTTTCAGAAGAAGAGGTGTTAGAAATGCAATGGATTTAAACATTTCAGATGAAGAAGATGATGTGTTACGACAATATAATATTTTGAAAAATCAAAGGTTAAAGGATAAATATTTAGCTGATGAAAAATTATCTAAAATAATGGCTAATAAGAAATCAAAGGCATTTTTTGAGTCAATAACTGAAGATTCACAAAATTCTACAAAAGATGTTTTCAATTTCCAAGAGGATGGACTATTACAAGAAGAAATTGAAGAAGATGATGATGAAGAACAATCAAATGATTTATTAATCGAGAAAAATGATTTCCAAAATCCTAAGAAAGTTAAGAAAAAATATGTTCTTACAGAAACTTCAGTTCAAAATGCACTTTCATTTTTACACGAAGATTCAGATAAACAACAGTCCACATTGAAATCTTCAACAAAACCAATTTTCCAACATGGATTCAATGATGATGAAGAAGGTGATGATGATATTTTCACCTTGAAGCAAAAATCAATAATCAACATTTCTTCACAACTTTCTAAAAAATCATCATCATCAATTGATTTAACCAATAATAAAGTTGTTGAGGACGACGACGACGACGATGACGATGATGAGTTATCAGCATTAAAAAGACATTCATCAATCAAATCATTTAAGTCATTCCAAGAAGATCAATTTGAAAAACATAATGAAGTTACTTATTCAACGGCATATAAAGTTGTTTCAGGATCAACTTCATCAATTACATCATTAGGTAAAAAGAAACCAACACTTAAAACAAATTTTTTTAAAGAGAAAAGAAAAACAATGAAAAGAGTATTGAAAGCTGGTAATGGTGGAGGATTGAAAAAATCAAAATTGAAAAAATTAAATGATGATAAATTTGAATAAACAACATACATAAAGCACATTTAAATTATGAAATAATGTAGGAATTTTTTTTTTTTTTCAAAAATTATTGTTTAATGCATCTGCTAAAACATCATAATTGATTTCACTAGTTTGAACAAAACTTGAACCTAATTTTGAACCAATTTTTAAAAATCTTGAATTATTTGGACCAATAGTTAAGACTGTTGCACCGGTATTTTTTTTAATAGGATTTGAAGAAATTTTCGTTGCCTTTGGTATTGAAACTTGTTTACCAATTTCTGATGTGACTTGATTATTATATGATGATAAAATTGATTTAGTTTTAATTGCGGATAAAATTGATTGCCAATTGTATGATGAAGTTTGTTGTTGTTGCTGTTGTTGATTGAATGATTGGTATGTATTTGTTGTCGTGGTTGTCAGTACTGATGTAGTGGCGGTGGAAGTGGAAGTGGAAGTGGAAGCGGTTGAAAGGGTGGGTACCGGATTGACAAAATTTGATAATAAAGATTTTGAATTTTTAGATGAATTGTTATTCAATGAAACATTAACAAATTCATTTGAAATTTTGGAATTAGACACCGATGATGATGATGATGATGTTTTAAATTGATTCAACCAAGTTAAAGTTTGTTGTCTGTTGTCTTTTCTTAAATGGGATTGGAATTGTTTATTTTTTGAAATTGATTGAATTGAAAAAATTGAATCACAAGAATTTGCTCTTTTCAAGAAAGGTTTTGAATTTAATTTCTTTGATAGATAAATATCTTCATCTATCTCTGATTCAAAAATTGTATCAATTCCGTTAATAAAAGTTGAATTATCTTGTTCTTGAATTATCGAACTATCAATTTTTGTTGATTCATTGAATGAATCTTCAATATCTTTGGGTATTATAAAACTTGAATCTGGCGAGTTTAATATTTCAGAGTCTTTTATATGAACAGATTCTTCATCAAAGTCATGGATTTTAATTTTCAAACCAGTTTCATGTGACATAAAATGTCTAAGATTAAATTTTCTTCCATTGTTGATATTGGTGGTATTACTAGAAGTAATGTTTAATTCATCTTTATAACAATGGGATTCTTGTTTAGTTTTATTATCAATGTGTTTCTCTAAATCATGATGTGAAAATTCTGAGTCAATTGATCCAGGTAAAGAGTTAGATCTATTATTTTTAACTTTAATATCTATATTAAGTGAAGCTTTAACAGATTCCCATTTTTGTTTATTAATTTTCATATTTTCCGGTGTTGTTATTCTTTCCACGGTTGCACGCTGTATTGAAATTGATTGTTGTTTTGTCGGGGTTAAATTGTTTTGAGGGTTGATCGGTTTATACTGTTTAGATCTTGAGATACATCTCAAAGGTTTTAGATTAATGAAGAATTCTTCATCTGATTTTTTCTTTTGAATTGTGGCAGAAGTGGTGGAGGTGGTAGTATTAGTTGATTGTGTGTCTTGAGTAATGAAATCTTCTTCAGTGGTGAGGATGGATTCATTTGAGTTCAATTTTTTCATCAAATATTGATATTCCAAGTATAAATTTTCCAAAGTGGCTTCTGTTGTCTTCAGATTTAGTAGATCTTCTTTCCAGTTTAATGATGAGGACGTTAATTGATTAGACCTTATAACATTGAGTTGGTGATGGGCTTCGAGGATGTTCCATTGAGCCTCATAATATTGGGTTCGTAGTTGTAGAGATTTCAATTTGTCTCTGTTATCTTGACCATGTTTGTTCTCGATGTTGAGTTTCGAGGTGAGCTGTTTGTTCTCCTGTATTTTCAGGGACACAAGACTCTTCTTCTTGATGATCTCGTTCGTCTTGAGCAGCAGCGAGGAGTCCATTGTTCTTCTGCTTGTTAATTAATGTTATTTCCTTTGTTTATTTTTTATTTTTTTTTCTCTAGTGTTTATGTATATTTATCGAAAAAAAAAAATTCATCAAATTCATAAAATCGATGAAAATTGGTGAGATCTTGAAGAGATGTAAACGAAAGAAGAGAAGTGAATTGACCGACCAGTAGGGCAGTAGAACAAAAGAGAGTTGAAAGTGCAAAAAAAGGGTTTTTTTTTTTTTGTCATGTAACATCTATTAAGGGAGAACTAATTACTAACTATGTACACTTCTTTGGTCCACTTTCTGTTAATACCAGGAAACTCCCTCCTTCAATTTTCGGAATTTTCATTCTCCATTTATCACTTTTCAGTGTTCTTTACATTTTTCAATGTGTAAAGTCCCAATCTCAACATGAATACTTCTTG
>JAJMAV010000142.1:0-24675 GCA_030565045.1 Starmera caribaea
TTGACAATAACAAATGACCGGTATGTATATTAAACTATAAAATTGTAAGAGACTTTCAAATCTTTAAATATGATTGTCTGTGAATCTCACATAATAGAATGAATATACATAAACAAACTCTAGAATCTTCTATGAACATCTTTGCACTAACTTGACTGCAAGATTACTAGAAGTTTCTGTAATGAAGAAAATAAGGTAAACTAGAAGATGAAATCGTCTTCCAGAAAATTCATATGATATAAAGTAGTTGATCAATATCGAAGTCAAATATTGATTGATAATATCTTAATAATGTATGTGTTTGAAAATATGTACCATAATTATGGTACAGCACATCGACTATCCCTAAAAATATTTAAATTAATGTGATTTTATTTAACAATATGCTTCTACATAGTACAAAGTATTACTGAAACTATACAAGTTAAATGACCTTTTCATGTTTTTAATTTATGCAGTATGTACTATGTAGACAGTACTATAAATTGTATGTAATAGAAACTGTTTTTTAATCATTGTTGCATGACAAAAACCCTGATGATCTCAGATCTGCTGAACTTTGAAGCCTGATAATTTGCGTGTGTTAAGCATCTGCCTTTAACTTCGTGTAAATAAGGATTACAGAAAGCTGGGAGCACCTTTTACATCACATTTCAAGATACTATTGAAGTCTATAGATGAGCTATTAATCGGAGTTTGAGCATAAAAATCACTGCATGAAAGTTTTGTCATCGTATTAAGCACTAGGATGAAGAATTAACTTATCAACGTCTATATTCTCTACTGCAAACTGTTTTTGAAACATGGTATAACACTACTGCTGCATGTTGATTGTAATTCATCTTCAGTGATATTAATTGAATATATAAGTATTAAAGCCCTAAATGATCTTGTATTATTATTACTATATTAGAAATTGCACTGGCAATCATTAAATGGTATTCAAAGCTAGCTGCTGTTAAATAATTATAATAATATACATCGCCTAGTTTAGATATCTTCATTAGATTTAATATCAAAGTGGCGCGTGGCCGTCGACAATATCATGATCTCATGCAAAAACATATTGTCATAATTAAATATTAACTAACTATATATAATCATAAATATCAACATCGTCATCTGCATCATCATCATCATCATCATCAATATTTGATATATTAATCAAATAACTTAATAATTAATATTAAACATATTTATAAATTGTGGCAAATGATTTTTGGTTAACAGCAACATCATATCATTTGTACAAAATAAACTTACATACATGCGCCACAGTACTACGACGTGGTACCTTGATATACACGCGCCACAGCTGGTAGAGGTAATTACGTGTCAAGACTCAAGACTCAGAGTATACTTAAAATCCAACAACTTTTGGCTCATTACTGGTCATTGGTATCCTGATGCAGTAAATCAACAATAATATTTATCATACAGCTGTAACTGGAGTCTGGTAGACAAGTTCATGAATTTTCAGCTTAATGTCAGTGAAAAAACATCCAATTTACCAAATGCAGTAACTTATCCATTTTCTGCAAATTGCCATTTCTAGTGCATTTAGCAATTATTATTTACAAACTACGTAATTTTTGTGTTAAAAAAAAAAAAAAAAAACCTTTTCCAAAGTTTCACTGAAAAAAAAAGAGTTCAAAAAATCAGTAAAATTGAAAGTTTTCTGGGAAACCAACAGCTCGATATCTCTCACTGTTTGAAAATTGACTCCACAATGGCCAAGTACTCAGAAGCAGAATTGATTCAACTCCGTGAAACCGCACACGTTCCAGCACAGTTTGATGTTGAGGCGTTTGTTCAAGCTGTGTTGGCTCAAAAAGGAGCTGCTGCACTTACGTATGTCTTTTTTTCCAAAAATTTGATATAAAACCATCTGTTTCATGTTATTAACACTTTTATTGTATTTAGAGAAGAAAGGTATGATTGTACTCCACATCTATAGCAGTGTTTTCTTAAATACTAACTTTTTTTTTTTTAGTTCAGGAAGAAGACTTTCTCATAGTGGCAAAAGACCTTTGAAAACACGTAGCAAACGTGTTCATGAACAACCACAAGTGGATGCTGATGGTTGGGTCACTTTCAACAAAAAGAAATCTTTTGGTGCTGAAGATGCTGTTCAAGAAAAAGAAGAATTTAAAAAATCTATTTCAAACCAAACTCAAGTTAGAGCTCGTCCAAATAATAAAAATATTGGTTCAAGTAAACCTTCTGATCCAAGAGATATTTTAGATCAAACTAAATCCAACTTCAACGCATTTGCTGCCTTGAATGGTGATGATGATGACGACGATGAAGATGAAGAAGATGATGAATAAAGATGATGGAATGAATGATATAAAATATTTACAAAACCTTGTTAATTATACAGTTTTATGACATATATTAATGATTTATATTACAAGGGAGATCTTTTTTCTTTTTGATTGTTTTGCAACTTATAAAGTTGAAGAAAAATCAACGATTTAATTTTTTAAAACATGTATTAACCATTTATCTAATTTAATCTACTTCAATTCAGTGTCAAACTTCCCTTTTCATGACCACCTACATGTAAATCATTCAAAATAGTGGCAACATCACTCTTATCTCCAGTATCTTCACTAAATATACTTTGAGTTCCTTTATTAATTTTTGGCGAAATTCCATTCTTAATAACAAATTTTAAATCAGCAACTTTTGGTGCTTGTAATTTGGAATTCATTAAGGATCTTGCTGATAATGGTGCTGATTTAATACTGTTATTTTCACCTCTATTTAAGAAAATTGGCTCTCTTAATGAATTTTGTTGAGTTTGAAATTGTAAATTAGTTGAATTTGATTGAATTTGTTGAGAATTGTTTGATAGATAAGACTGATCAAAATCAGTACTTGTTGTGATTGTTGTATCCATCTCTAAAGAGTGGTTAATGTTGTTGTTATTGTTGTTATTATATTTATAATGACCACTAATCAACGTTTCTGAATAATTTGAGATAATTGATTCTTTAGAACTCTTCAAAACATCTTCCTTATTAATTGACACAATGTTTGAGTCTTCAAGAGTTGGAAGTTCAATATTTGGAATGATCCAATACCCATTACTCATACGATATTGGATACAAGAATTAATCTTATTACTCAATTCATCGTTTTGTAAATAAACCGATGAAAAATAAGTAATAACAAATCCAAAATTATCTTTTGATAACTTTTCATTTGTATTATCATTAGCAATTAATTTATCAAAGTCTTTAATTTGCCATTGGAAAAAAAATGGGAACCCATTAACAATTGCATTAATACCAAATTTCTCAATGATTTTCTGTATAATTTCAATTAATTGATTCAAGTTCCCAACATTATAAATTTTAGAGTCACAAATTTTTTCGATTTGTTCATAAATTAAATTTATGATTGAAACTTCGTTGTTTGTAATTAAATTATCATGATTTGGTTTGGCTCCAATACCATTATTATATTCAAAATCTAGCTCAATTTTCAAAATGTTTAAAAATTTATTATAAATTTCATTCAACTCTAATTCATTTAATAGTTTCGAATTGAAGGATAATAAGCCAATACTTGATGAGAACAAATCTAATGGTACATTTGATCTTTGAACAACTTTTTTATCGTTAGCCACAACTAGAACATTCTCAATGTTAGTCAATAAACTTAGTAAGTAGTTTCTATAATTAACTGATTTATTGGATTTAACAGTTTCATGTTTCAAAATGTCCATTCCTTCTTTCAATTTGATCAACAATTCTCCAACCATATCTAAAATTTGATCATGATAATAAGTATGGGTAGCTAAAGAACTGATGGCTCTCGTAAAACTTGTAATTAAAACTGATGAAGTTGGTAAAGAACCACCTAAAATTAACTGAGATTGGGAACCAACCAACAGTCTCAAGTTATCAATCACTGATAGGCCGACCAAATTAACTGAAGAAGATAATAAATTAGAAATACAGTTCAAGATAATCAACTGATCAGATTCTTTACCCTTTTTCTTTTCCAATTCATAAGTCAAAACACTCAAGACAATAAATCTTAGTTGCACTGGAATCCAACTAGTAATAACTTCAATCAATGAAGCTGACCACAAGTCATCAATTTTATTAGCAATAATATAATCTGCAATCATTCTGGTTGAGATACTTAACTGAGTGGAAGAATTTGTAATGAAAAAGGCCTTTAATGATTTTATAGCTAAATCATCAACATCAAAAATACCTTCATCATCTTCTTGTAACCCAGTTACATTGTTAATGACATTATTGTTTATGCTTGTTGCAGTTGTATTTTTTCTTGATAATTCATGTTCTGAAGCTCTTGATTTACAAGTTTTCAATAGTTCAGAACCATTAAATTTCTTATGAATTTCATCAATTATGAAAGGAATAGTAATTTTAACCATTGATTCACCACTCGCTTGGCTCACAGATATACTTTGCAAAGACGCAATGTCTCTAGCTGCTTTCAAACTAACAATTTTAGCCACAGAATTCCCATTCAATTTATCACTTAACGAAATAAAATCATAAGCCAATCGATTAAATTTTCCAACAAACTCAGCATCACCAATCAATAACTCTGCATCTAAATTTGCACAAAATTGCTGGAAAACAACCTCTGCTTGCTCACATAATGGTAAATCATTAGTCTTTAAAACAGAATCTAAAATATCACTAACATTGATTGCAAAAACGTTCAAATCATCAGGACAACGTTTAATCAATGCATCCAATATCTCCAAAGTCACTTGCATGTTCCCAGTTCTATTCCGGAAAATATCCTTACGATGTTTCTTCTCGATGAACTTGCAAACTTTCTCTAATTTCACCCTTCTTGTCGAAGTGTAATACAGCAAGTAGCTGAGCTCTGAAGGATTGGCTTTTTTGTCTGGAGACCTTCCTGGTGGGTAGCATTGGCTCACAAGCTTCTGGTGTTTTGGCTGGAAGAGCATTTTTTGGCAATTAAACGAAAGTGGTTTTTTATTTTGATCAAATTTTGTTCAGTCAATAAAACACATGAAATTTTATTTTTACAATATTTAAAGAAATATTTTGAACAATTCAATATTTGAAAAAGAAGATCGAGAGAAAATGGCTGTTTACGTGAAGGGAGGAGCGTGGACTAACGCAGAAGGTTTGTAACTTGATTAACGAGCGCGTAACCATTCGATATTAACAATATTGTTTTTTAGACCAGGTATTGAAAGCTGCAGTGTCGAAATATGGACTCAACCAATGGGCCAAAGTGGCATCGTTACTCAACAGGAAGAGCACCAAACAGGCAAAAGCCAGATGGAACGAGTATTTGGACCCTAGAATACGGAAAGTGGACTGGACTGTCGAGGAAGATGAGAAACTTTTGACATTGGCCAAGTTGATGCCTAACCAATGGAGATCTATTGCTGAAAGTTTGGGAAGAACAGCCACTCAGTGTTTGGAAAGATACCAACGTTTATTGGAAGACCATGATGCTGCGGAAAGTGAGAAACCAGCAGACTTGTCGTTCAGTGGTCCTGGGATTGAGTCTATGGAGTCTGTTGGTGGTAGTAAAACTATTGAAATTGGTGATATTAATCTCACAGCAGAGTCGAGAGAAGCACGTCCAGATGCAGTGGACTTGGATGAAGATGAATTGGAGATGCTTGCTGAAGCTAGAGCAAGATTGGCAAACACAAAGGGTAAGAAAGCTAGTAGGAAACAACGTGAAAAAATGTTAATTGATAGCAAAAGAATTGCATTGCTTCAGAAAAGACGTGAATTGAAACAGGCAGGTATCACCACCAAGATCAGTGCACCAAAGAAAAAATACGCCACTCAGATTGATTATAACGCGGACATTGCCTATGAGCATCGTCCTGTTGATGGGTTATATGACACGACAGAAGAAGATGAACAGAATTTGAAAGCATTGAGTAGATTTGAGCGCAGTGTCAACAAGATCGGATTGAAAGATGACGACGATAAACGTAAGAAAGAGAAGAGAAAAAGAGACTCTGGTGATTCAAATGAGAAGAACAAAACTACTATTGAGAAACTTGCCAAACTGGTTGAAAATGAAGATGATGTTAAAAGAGCCAAGTTGGAACTATCAGCACCTAAATTTACTGAAGAAGAGCTGAAAAACTTTGGTAAAACAGGAGACGTTCAAAGTTATCAAGAAGCTATAACAGAAAGAAATGCTGTGACTAGTTATATCGATGATAGAATTAGCGAAACAATCAAAAAAATCAAAGAAACCAAATCGTTACAGTCCGCATTATTAACTGAAACTGCCACAGAAGAAGATTTAGAGACATTACAGCAGCAGCAGCAGCAGCAGCAGCAGCAACAACATAAGGAACAAGAGTCTAAAACCAAGAAATCCAAAAAAAAATCTAAGGAAGTAACGATACAAGTCATAATCAGATCCAAATTTGCGTCATTACCACCACCAAAAAACGATTTTGAAATTATTGATCCAGATGAAGAAGAAGAGGATGAAATCATTACAAATTTGAAACAATTTTTGGTTGATCAAGATAATTTACCATCAGATCGTGGTGAACTAGAGAGACTAGCTAATTTACAACACGAGAAAGAATTGAAAGCTGCCATGCTCAGAAGATCACAAGCTGTGCAGAAAGGTTTGAAAATACCCAATTTAGAAGATTTGGACGTATTTATTAATACAGAAACTAAAGATGATGAGGAATTAACGTTGCTTGTGAAAAAAGAAATGGCTAGATTAATGAGATCTGATCATGCTAAGGGCAATGACATTGATGCCGGACACACTAAGGATTTGGATGATGTTTCACGAGCACTAGTTGCCGAAGAGATGAAACAGTTTATTGATGAAAAATTGTTGTTGAAGTTTCAAAATAAAGTCAGTGAGATCCTTAATGAACAAGCTGGTAGTAGTAAAGGTGGATTGAAACTGTCTGATGAGGAGTATAACTACAGAGTCTCACAGCTGGAAACACTTGTGGAAGAAACGACTCAGCTACAAGAATCACTTGAGTCAAAATTTGCTAAACACACAAAAGAAGCGGAAGAACTGATTGAGAAAACTAATAATTTGTTGTCTCAAATAATTATCGATGAGATCCAACTTGATAGCTTTAGCTTCTTGTTGAGTAATGAGGAGATTGCAGTCAAATCACGAATCGAGTTTTTACAAGAGCAAGTTGACACAGTTGTGAAAGTTGAAAATGTTGCCAGAGAGCGTTTTTTGAGCTTGAAAAGAGCAGTTGAACAATGAAATTAATATTAAAATATCTATCAACTTTTCTCCTGCTTTTGAACTACCTGAAAGCGCTTCTTGAAAGAAATCTCAGAGTCGATCTGCTTTTGTTTACATACTTTTTGTTTCGAATACATAGCAAAAAAAAAATCAAAATTTTGTAGAAAATAATAAACATCGCCTTCTCTTTTTTCTTTTCTGTTGATTGAGCTACTCGGAGAAACTGGTTCATTGCTTTAAAACTCACTCATAAGTCAACTGATTTTCATAATGAGCACAAACTTGCTTTTTGTTCCGTACAGAAAGACAACAAGAATTGATTTTGGTCAACAACTAGGAAACATCATTGATGAAGAGTATTATCAAACATCAACGATCTTCCAAGCTGATCTCCAGGAGATCGATACTTTGAGAAATGATATAGTGGACTTGCAAGTGTCCACACAAGATCTTGCGTTGTTGAAGCGTTACTATCTACACCTATCAACTCTAGAATACAAATTCCCCATTGATGTCGTGGAGTTTCCTTGGTATGGTACAATAGGCTACAATGTCACTGGCCCCGTTAAACAGAGGTCGCTTCTTTTTGAAAGAATTAATGTGATATACAACATTGCTTCCCTTTTCACTCAATTGGCGATAAATGAAGATAGATCAAGTGGTGAAGGTTTGAAAAAAGCATGTATTTACTTCCAATATGCTGCAACTTATTTCAAGATGATTAATAAACTTGGTGGTGATAGTGACTCTCTTCCTTTAGACTTACAAAACGGAACAATCTCAACATTGGAAACTTTATGTTTAGCTCAAGCTCAAGAAATTTTTTGGCAAAAGGCTTCGATGGATAAATTTAAAGATTCTGTTGTTTCTAAATTGGCTAGTCAAGTCTCTGAGTTTTATGGACAGGCATTGCTATGGGCAAACAAAGGTGAAGGAATTAGAAACGAATGGATTCATCATATTACTGTCAAGAAAGCACATTTTGAAGCTGTTGCTCAGTATAGAGCTTCTATAATTTCAGTTAATGCTTCGAAATATGGCGAAGAAGTTGCAAGATTGGAAAAAGCTAAGCAGATTATCGAATCAGTATCCACAAATTTAAAATTTGTTAACGAGGTTGTTGTGAATGATTTCAATGGGCTGAAGAAAGTTGTTTTGGAAACTTTGAAACACGCTGAGAAAGACAACGACTTAATTTATCTACAAAATGTCCCAACAAATGTTTCTGATGTTGTTAGACTGTCTGGTGTAAAAGAGTTGGATATTTCAGATATGGAAACTCCTTTCAAAACGATCGAGAATGGTGGATTTGGAAACTTGCTATTTAAAAGCTTACTGCCTTTCAAAGTTATTCAAATTTCACAGGCATTTAAGCAAAGACAAGAGGCTTATGTGAATGATCATTTGGCCACCCCTATAAAAGCACTGAATAGCATTTTAGATAGATTTATTGCAGAAAGAGATATTATGAGCTCAGTTGAACAATACACCAGTAACAATAATTACACCAAAACCGTCGAAGTTCCAGAAGTTTTAGTTCGATATAATGAAGAGATAAAAGCACAAGGTGGACTGCTAAAATTAAGAGAAACAATCAAAGATGTCACTAAACTAGCTACTGAAAGTGATAGACTGATCGAAGGTTGTTATGAGAGACTAAGAATTGAGCATGAAGAGGATGAAATATTGAGATTCAAACAAGGAGCTAAACACTGGACAAGACCAACTTCTTCCGAAGCAAACGAAAATTTGGTTGCAAGAATCAAAGAGTTGGCAACTTATCTTGATCAAGCAAAACATGGCGATGAAGTTGTTAAACAACAATTTCATGAAATCGAAGAAAATTTAAGTATCCTTGGTGCTGAGAATGTTAAAGATATAATGAAATATTTACCTGCATATAATGATAAATCGAAAACAGTTGATCCAGAAATTAGAAGAATTGCCATTGGATTGAGAGAATTAGTCAATAGAGTAAGAACAATAAAACAAGAACGTGATAATTTTATTGAAAACCTTGAAATGAAATCAATGCAACTCAATATTTTACCAAAAGTGATTTCCGAGTATAAAATTATCCAATTAAGTAACGGTAATACTGCGCTGAAACCAGAGGATTTCGAAGATGTTTATACCGAACATTTGAAAAACTTCAAAAAAGATCTTGAATGGATAAATAAACAGAAATTAATACAAAAGGAAATTGAAGATAAGATTGATTTGAAGAATAAAGAGTTGATTAAAAAAACAAGTGAACAGAATGATAAACCAAGTAGTGCCTTTGAACGGAAATTAAAAGAGTTTAATTTAACTTTTTCCAAATATAAAGAGTTGTTATTCAATTTATCTCAAGGCATAAATTTTTATAACGATTTTATGAGCAATTGTAATACATTGATCAAAGATTGTGATGAGTTTGTTTATGGAAGAAGATGTGAAGCTCGTGATCTTGAATTGGAATTGAATACTAAATTTGAAAATTTACGAATTAATCAATCAAGTCCTAAATCATTTGATTATGATACTAATAATGGTAATAATAATGATAAGAATGAAAATGTCACAAACATTAAAGCTCCAAAGGCAATTTCATTGAAAAAACCTACACCAAAGACATGGACTGAGGGCTCAAGCATCAAATTTACTTGAGTGTGATCTATATTATTGCTATATACAAGAGAATCATAAATAAATAAATAAAATTACGAGTTAATTTCTTGAGACTTCAACCATTCTTCGTATGCCCTTTTCTTTTTCCCTCTATTCAAATTTGAACGATGTCTTTTACTCTGTGAATGTTTCTTCCAACCTTCTTCACCAATTAAGATCAGCGGTTCATTAGTGTTTCCATCAATACACACATCACATTTGATATGTTTCCATTGATTTTCATCAAACTTAGGTGCTTCAAGTTCTTCCTCTTTGGGCAGCAAAGATTTCAAATGGTCATTTGCCGCTTGATCAACAGTGAAATGTTCATCATCTAAAAACTCTTTTGTAATCAACTCACCTCTTGCAGAAACATTTTCATTCCAATTTGATAGATCTGTTGAATCTAATATAAACAATTTCCCGCAGTTAACGTACCCATGTTTCGCCTCTTTGAGTAAGTCCAAAGCAAGAGAATTTTTAATCCATTTGATTTGTCTTTTGGCGTATTGTCTAGTTCTAGTCTTCATATCCTCGACACTTTTCTTGAAATCATTTGAATCTTGTGATTTAAGCCATGGTAAGAACTCTTTAAAACCAATGACTTGCCATATCCCTCTTTCCAAATCTGGTTCTGGTGTAGTTGATGAGAATTGTGAATAAAGCTGGTTTATTTCTTCTAAACCTCCGGTTTTCAACATTGTGTCGACTCTATCGTTTAGTCTTGTATCAAGCACAGGTTTATCGGCGTGGACCCAAAAGAACAATGTGTTGTATTTTAATGAAGATGATGTGGATCTTTCCTCGACTTGTTGCTTGTAATGCTCACTTGCTGTTTTTTTAGTTTTAAAATAAATTTCTAAAGCTCTTCGTATTCTTCTTGTATCATTTGGATGGAATTTATGGGCAACTACTGGATCGTATTTTTGTAATGATGCAAATACTTGTTCTGGAGGTTGGTTTAATTGATCCTGTTCTTCTTGAGTTAAAGTGGAAGCAGCGTTTTCAGAATCGGAAACTGGATCAGTGGCCTGGATAGTCTTGTTATTGAACAACAGTGATGTCAAATAGTAATGTGTTCCACCAACAATGATGGGCAATTTCCCTCTTCTGTGTATATCGTCTATAGCTTCAGTAGCTTCCTGGTTAAACCTGTGGATGAAATACTCCTCTGACCAGTCGGTGTGGTTCATGACATGATGAGGTATTCCTTCTCTCTCATCCATAGGATGCTTGTTGGTGATGATATCCACACCTTTATACATCTGCATAGAGTCTGCATTGATAACTTCTCCATCAAACTTCTTCGCAAGCTGGATACTCAACTAAAAAAAAAAGGTTATTATTCGCAGAAGTAATTATTAGACAACGAAATCAGAACATACCTGCGACTTCCCAACTCCTGTTGTCCCCACAATGACAACAACGTTTTTCTTCGCCATTCTCAACGCCCGAAGCATCAATATTTGGTTGATTCTTCAAATCAAAATATTTTTTTTTTTCTTCGAAACCAAAATAAATTTTGAAATTTCACACTACGTGGTTTTTTCTAACATCGCAAACACAACTGTCCCACCAACTCACTTTGATTTCAACTCCGAAGCAAATCAATTTAACAATCAGCACAACATGCGCAGCTTATACTTGCTTTTGGTTTTTTCCCTAGCTCTTTTGGTGTCCTGTGAGCGTGACTATTACGAAGTGCTAGGTGTCAAAAAACAGGCCTCTGAGAAAGAGATTAAGAGCGCGTATAGAGCATTGAGTAAAAAATACCATCCAGATAAGAATCCAGGGGACGATGAAGCACATCACAAGTTTATTGAAGTTGGTGAGGCGTATGAAGTGCTAACTGATAAGAGCAAAAGAGAAATATATGATAGACATGGCCATGAAGGTTTGAAGAACGGTGGTAATGGAGGAGGTGGTGGTGGAGGTAACCCATTTGGAGGATTTGGTGGGTTTGGTGGGTTTGATTTTAGTGGGTTTGGTGGATTTGGCGGATTTGGAGGATTCGATGGACAACATAATCAAAAACGTCGTGGAAATAACGCAGATGTTAGAGTTGATCTTACTTTGAAAGAATTCTACACTGGATTGGATTTTTCTTTCACCGTGGAAATGCAGAATATATGTGACCATTGTACAGGAACAGGTTCTTCAGATGGGAAAAAACATACATGTACTGCATGTAAAGGTCAAGGACAAAAAATTGTTGAGAGGCAGATTCATCCAGGTATGTTTCAAAGATTCCAAACCACTTGTGATAAATGTGGAGGTAAAGGAAATGTTATCACGTCCAAATGTAAACATTGTCATGGACATGGTGTTTTCAGAGGAGAGAGAAAATATAATTTCTATATTGAACCAGGTACACCTAGAGAATTTGTACATAAATTGGAAAACGAAGGTGACAAAAGTCCTGATTGGGAAGCTGGTGATATGCTCATTCATTTATTTGAAAAACCAGGTGGTAATTTAGGTTACCGTCGTAGAGTTCATGATTTATACCGTACAGAACCAATAACTTTGAAAGAAGCAATGAATGGAGGCTGGAGCAGAGAAATTGCTACATTGGACCAAGATTCTAACCTACTGTTGTCTAGAAAGGCAGGCGAGATGGTATATGACGGACAGATTGAGATAATAAAAGATAGAGGAATGCCTGTGCTAGAAGGAGCTCGTGAATTTGGTGATTTGATCATAGAGTATAAAATTATCTATCCAATTGGTGCTACAGGTGATAAAAAAGTGAAAATCAACTGAAGTAAAAAAAAAAAAAACAGCAACATAAATTAGTGATAATATTATAGTACTAATAAATGCATTAATCATCTAATAAACTTATTATACACTGATCAACGATTTTAGATAATTCCAGTAATTTTCTCTAATTGTGTCAAATTTAGTGGCCAGTAATTCATATGATTTAACTGCCAACACTGGATTCGTCTGTTTGTATATTTTTGCAAGTGTCTCTAAAGCAGGGATAGAAACAGTTTCTGGTTCTTGTTCCTCATTTTCAACATCAGCATAGCGTATTATAAAATCTTTCATATCACTGATATCTTTTTCAAACAAAACATGTAGTCCGGTCAGATAATTCCAAGAACTAACGTTTTGTGGAGCTTTATTTATCTGTTCCACGGTAAACAGTATCTCAGCTTCAAATGTCCCTTCATCATTAACATGGCTTATAACGAAAAATCTATGAGTCCAAGCTGAATTATTATAAACATCTTCGGCAATACATTTATTAACAAACCCCATCTCGTATTGAAAATCATTCAGAGTCTTCACAAGCCATTTTCTATACGACCAAACATGGTAATTTTTTGAATCATCTTCAATCATTGCCTCTATCAAGGGGAATTCTCTTTTAATATCATATTTATCAACACCAAACAATTTAATCAACATTTGTCTATAATTCCAAATCTGATAATTTTTCAAATTCTCCAATGCGACGTTTTCCACCCAATCCAATTCCTCGATAACATTTTTACCAAGATTAACTATATTGTCATAACGATACTCCCAAGCAGTATAATTTGCAGCATTCAAACGTAGTGCATCCTCGGTCAACGCAATTGCACGGTCAGAGTACTCTTTATTCTTCATAAGTGTTGACAACAAGCCATAAACAGTTTTAAATTCATCGGTGTACATTATTTGAGCAACATTGTTGTCGCTAATATCGATTTGTTGTGGTGTAAGATCAGAATAATCAAATTTGTCCTAAAGAGAGAAAAAAAAAACAGGTTATTTAATACGGAAAAAAGGATGTTCTTAAATTTCAAACATACCATTTTGACTTTAATGATTGATTAATTGATTGACGGTTTCGAACTGGTGTGAATCAGTTTCAACTAGATGAAGTGTTTTGAAGCAATTAATTTAAGTAAGATTTTGAAGTTTTTCTGAAATTTTTTATGATTTTCTCTGAAAGGGTTTCAAAACCTCAAAATTTTAGAAAAATTACTGTTTTGAGCCTGAATAATTGAAATGAATTGAAATAAACAGAAAAATATTTAGACAATGTTGCTTTGAATGGATACTTTTGATGTTAGCAAAAGCGTTAAACTTGAATTTAATAAATTTCGAACAGGTTTTCCATTATAAAATCTGAGTAGTTGAACTCTACAACTGAATATTTAAATATTATGCAGTCTATCTCTAAATGTATGCTATTAATATCTATCTACAAATATGTTTAACTATGTTCATGTTTAACAACTTCATCACATCTATCACATAAACTTTCTTCATCAACCGAATTGTATTTCCAACATCTTGGACATTTCGAATTATTTGCTGGTACAACTGAAATTTCTAATTCTTCATTATCAATAACAATTGATTTGGTGTAATTATATGATGGACTAGTTGTTTCCTGCTGGTTGATTGTCACTTTTGAAACTAAGAAGTAATCTGAAAGTTCAAATTCACCATGCTTGGATAAAATTTGAGACAGTTTTGAATCAGCATTTTTGAAATTGATGAAAACTTGAGTTTCTGTTGATGTTTTAATTAATTTATCTTGTTTTCTTCCAATTTGAATCAGATTAAGTAATTCATTCTTAATTTGTAGAATTTTATTAAATTCAATAGCCACTGTCTCATTATGGTAATCGGTTGGTAAACTATTCCAGCCAAATAAAAACGGAGATTCCACAGATTTTTTAATCCATAGATTTGTAACATCCCAAACTTCTTGAGTTAATAATGGAATGATTGGTGATAATATTGAAACATAAGTTTTCAAAATTTCTGTTAGAACAGTCTGTGAAGAACAACGTGAATGATTTTCCAAAGAGTTTGAATATAATCTATCTTTAATGATATCAAAATAAATTGCAGATAGATCATTATTTAAATGATAAGTCACTAATTTAATAACTTTATTGAAATTAAACTCTTTGTAAGCTAAATCAACTTCTTTTGATAGTTCACTTAATTTATGTAATGCCAATTTATCAATTGGATTTAGATCCTTATATTCCACGATTTGATCTTGTTTGAAACCGTTCAAATTTCCCAACATGAAATTAAAACTTATTCTAAATTTTTTCAAAGAATCACCAACTCTTTTTAGGACAGTTGGACCCAATGTGACGTCAGTAGTATAATCCGATTGTGCTGCCCATAATCTGAGTCCATCAACTCCCACTGCAGGTAGACCATTTTCACCTTTGATAACAGCCATTGGTGATACAGTGTTCCCAATTGATTTTGACATTTTTTGTCCATTTTCATCCAATGTAAAACCATGAGTGATGACAGTTTTATAAGGTGGTTTGATTTCTTCATCTGTCGATTGAGCTGATGCAATTTTAGTTAATATTGATGACTGGAACCAACCTCTATGTTGATCTGATCCTTCTAAATAAACATCAGCAAGATAATCTCTTTTCAAATTATTTTTTTTGATAAAATCAGCGATAACTGACCATGAAGTACCACTATCAAACCAAACGTCCATTGTATCTTTACATTTATAATAATTTGCACCTTCACCTTTATGAGATTCAGGTAACCATCTTTCAACGTTTTCTTCAACTTCAAACCAAGCATCAGTGCCTAATTCATCAATTTTATTAATGATATGTTTAACAGATTCAACATCCATGATGATATCGTTTTCATCTTTTTTGGAATATAGAGCAGGAATTGGAACTCCCCAAGATCTTTGTCTCGAGATACACCATTCATTTCTATTTTTAATAAAAGTTGATAATCTATTTGCACCTTTCTCGGGAACAAATTTGACTTGATGTAATGATTCCAAAGTGGTTGATTTGATTTCACCAACATTGGCAAACCATTGTGGAGTTGATCTAATAATGATTGGCTTTTTCGATCTCCAATCATAAGGGTATGAATGAATATAATTATCATCAATTTTATAAATCATGTTGTTTAAATGTAACAATTCAAGCATCAATTTTGTACCTTCTCCTAAAACTTTTTTACCAATCAATTTTTGGAAACCAGTTGGTAATTCATCGGTATATTTCCCATAATCATTCACAGGAGAATAAATCTCTAGATTGTTTTGTAAACCAATGAAATAATCATCATTACCATGCCCTGGTGCTGTATGAACTAAACCTGTACCTGCAGTACTAATGACATGATCACCATGTAAAATTGGGAAACCTTCTTCTTTGGAGATTGGATTTGTATAAGTTGAATTTAATAATAATTCACCGGGAAAAATAATGTCAGTTTTATCAAATGATGGGTTTAACTCTAATAATTGATCCACTAATGAATTTGCCACAATTAGGTTTTCAGAATTGTCTGTGTTTGTGATAATTGTGTATTTAAAATTCTCGTTGATACAAATGGCTCTATTTGAAGCAATAGTCCAAGGAGTCGAAGTCCAAATTAGTACACTTGTGTTGTCTAAACTTAGATTTTTTTGTTGTAAAAAAAAGTTGAAATTTGAAGAGATTGATGATAATGGAAATTTCAAATATGCAGCAGTTGATCTATGAGATTCATTGTACTCTAACTCTCCTTCAGCTAACGCGGTATGAGTTTCACAACCCCAAAACACTGGTTTTCTTTGTCTTTTGATCAGATTTTTCTCAATCATTGTTAAGAATATTTTCAATTGATTAGTTTCATAGTCGTGGTTCATTGTGATGTATGGATCGTTGAAATCAGTTAATATGGCAAATTTGGAAAATGTTGATTTTTGAAGTTGTATAGTTTTAAGAGCATGATTCTTTGCAATTGATCTAATTTCTTTCACTGATAATGAAGTTGAAGGGTCTTTTTTCAATTTTTTAGATAAAGTTTCCAATGCTTTCAATTCAATGGGTAGGCCATGACAATCCCAACCTGGTTTATAGAAGACAGTTTTGCCCTTTATTAGATTGTATCTGAGAATGATATCTTTGAGGATCTTGTTTAAAGCGTGCCCCAGATGTATGTCTCCATTGGCGTAAGGTGGTCCATCGTGGAATATAAACACATTGTCATTGTCATTATCATTATCAGCAGAGAGTGCCTCTAGTTGTTTCCTGTACAACAGTTCCGATGTTCTTGGGATCAAATCTTGCAGGGATTTCTGGTAGTTTGATCTTTTGGGGAGCTCTGTGACTGGGAGTCTCAGTGTCTTGGAGTATTTGTGAGCGACATCGCTGTAGAAGCGTCGCATTTTCTCTTTCTCTTTCTGTTGTTTTGTTTATGTATTTTTGCAAGTGTCGTTCTTTTCTTACCCAATTTTCAACATGACGCAGTTTTTCAGATTTTCTCGTGAAAATTCGTCGAGTGAAAAAATTTTAAAAAAAAATTCACTCTTCGATACGATTCATCTCATCTCAACAAGAAGCAGACAAACGGAAGAAAAAGACACACACAAAATGCCAGTCGATTTAGAAAAATTAGCCAAATTACAAAAACAAGGAAACTCCAAAATCGGTGGTGTCAGAAGAAAAACAACCAAAAAAAACACCAAGCCAATCGCTGACGACTCTAAATTACAAGCAACTTTACAAAAATTGAACGTTCAAACTTTAGAAGGTGTTGAAGAAGCCAACTTCTTCAAAGACGACGGCAAAGTCTTGCATTTCAACAGAGTCGGTGTCCAAACTGCTCCTCAACACAACACATACGGTTTCTACGGTATCCCACAGGAAAAAGCCATCACTGAATTGATCCCAGGTATTATTCCTCAATTAGGTGCTGAAAATTTGGACATCTTGACCAAATTGGCTGCTCAATTGCAAAGCCAACAAGCTGCTGCCCAAGCTGCTTCCGGTGCCGGTGCTGCTGAAGTTAAAGCTGATGATGCTGAAATCCCAGACTTGGTTGAAGGTGAAAACTTTGAAGCTCAAGTTGAGTAAGTTTGAGATTATTCGTATAGTGTAATTATCATTAATTTAGACCTGTTTCTGCTGAAGTGCATAGTTATCGTAGTGCTAGTCTCAACAGAACAAGGCTGAATGTCAAAACGTTGCCATTTTATAATTTAATTTCACATATGTACATACTTACATCCCAATCTGGCAGGTTGCTCCTTCTAAGTCTTAATTTCACATCAATTGATCAGCTAATTATAATCATTGCTGCTTATCCCCCAGAAACTATATAAACAGCACAACTTTCTTCTCTTTCACCTTCAAACCCTCAAAAGAAAATATTTATTACCAAACCCATTCACAATGTTGACTAAATCAATTGATGCTTCAAAGCTCAAGGACACAATCTTATCTAAAACCCACTACCACAAATTGAAGGCCTCTTCCAATGGAATCGAGTCCAAACTAGATGAATACTTCCAATCCCAAAACAAGTTTGAAATCCCTGCAAAAGGTTTAGGCACAGACTTATCATTCAACCTCATCAACAACGACCTCAAATTAGATGGTGAACCAACATTAAACTTGGCCAGTTTTGTCAACACTTTTGCCTCAGAGAATGCAAAGAAATTGGTTGAATCAAACTTGGTTAAGAACCTTGCTGATGCTGATGAGTACCCTGTGTTAATGGACCTAACTAATAGAAACGTTTCGATTTTGGGTCAATTATGGCATGGTGATTTCAGTTCAAATGATTCTAAAAATTATCCAATTGGTACTGCAACAACTGGTTCATCAGAGGCAATTATGTTGGGTGGGTTGGCTATGAAGAAAAAATGGCAAGCTAAGATGAAAGATGCTGGGAAAGATTACTATAGACCAAATATCCTGATGGGTTCAAATGCTCAAGTGGCTTTAGAGAAATTTGCCAGATATTTTGATGTGGAGGCAAGATTGATCCCTGTCTCTGAACAGTCAAATCATATTCTTGACCTTTCCAAGATCGAGGAGAATATTGATGAAAATACTATTGGTATTTTCGTCATTATGGGTTCAACTTATACTGGTGGATTTGAAGATGTTGCAGGTGTTTGTAAAATTTTAGATGATGTTGAGCAAAAAACTGGTATCAGTGTTCCAATTCATGTTGACGGTGCATCTGGTGGGTTTGTTGCACCATTTTTATTCCCAGATTTGAAATGGGATTTTAGAGTTGATCGTGTTGTTTCCATCAATACTTCTGGTCATAAATTTGGGTTGACAACTGCTGGTTTAGGTTGGATCATTTGGAGAAATGAAAGCTATTTACCAAAAGAATTGATTTTCCAATTACGTTATTTAGGTAGTGTTGAAGACAGTTATACTTTGAATTTCTCAAGACCTGGTTTCCAATCGGTTCATCAATACTACAATTTTTTGAAAATGGGTCATGAAGGTTATAAAGCAGTGCATCATAGTTCTTTAAGAAATGCAAGATTATTATCTGTGGAATTAGAGAAAACAGGTTATTTTGAATGTGTTTCAAATATCCATAGAAAAAAAGGTGATTTCAAATTTAAGAATGATGGTGTTCATGAAGATATTGAAAAAGAAGATACGTATTATAATTATGGATTACCAGTTACTGCTTTCAAATTTAGAAAAGAGTTTAGTGAACAGTATCCATCTGTGCCTCAATCTTTAGTTTCAACACTTTTAAGAAACAATGGATGGATCATTCCAAATTATCCATTACCTCCAAGTGAAGAAGATACTGAAATCTTGAGAGTTGTTGTTAGATACGAATTAACAGACGATTTATTATTCAAGTTGATTAAAGATATCAAACAAGTTGTCAGTGTTTTGATCAAGACAACTGAATTTTATAAGAAATCTTTGGAAACTACAGACTTAAGTAAAAGAAATGATTACGTCTATGAAGTTTTATCTTTAATTGCTAGTGGTGGTGCAGAAGATGAAGAGTATCTGAGAAAAGTGCGTGATCATGCTAAGAATGAACACACTACATTCAAAGGTACTTGTTAATTACTTGCCTTTGATCTTTTTATATTACACTATTAGTTTTTTAATTAATACTTATGACACTTCTATAACATGAAGTTAAGACTGTAAATTCTACTAGAATGTTACTTCTTCTATGAACCTCTTACAAATTATAAACTATAGCTGAAGTTGTTGTTTGGGTGTAATGCATTACGTAATTATAATGATTAGTAAATAATTACTAAGCGAGTGTGGCTGAAGAATAGCGCCGAGTGCAAGTCTAGAAAGAGCGGAATAACACGTGACTTGACAGCATTTCAGCGATAAATTCTTCTTTCTTCTGCTCAGTGTTAATGTTACTCTTTCTTTGACTGTTATGATTGTTATAATATCATGGAATTTATATTGTAGCAAAGGAGACTGGTGGTTTAGTGAATGGACATCCAGTGCCTGTAGTGCTCCAGAGATGTCACAGCTGTAGCTCAACTCAATATGGTCCTGGTCGCATTCATTAATGCCAAACCAGCGAGAATTAAACCTGCACTTCTAATTCCCAGCAATCTCAAATCAATTTGGCACATTATCTCGAACGTTAAAATTAATTCAAAATTGTGAATCCTGATCAATTATAAATTCTCTTGAAGATAATTCATTTATAACGTTAGTACTGCAATCGACTACATCAGGGGACACAGTGACAGAGAAAGAGTCAACTCCGATCTATTCCTCCCACAGATCCATCTTCAAACTCGTTGTTCCAATACATACATACAAAATCAAAATTACATATTAATCATTTTCATCAATTCAATACTAAATCACCAACTGTGGTTCTTTTCATCATTTTACCTCCAAGTCTTCAATTTCCCTTATTTATATCATTAATCACCTGCCCAGCTGATCGCTTGTTGCACCATCTTGGATCCCTCAAGTGTCGTCCCATACCTTTCAATACTCAACTCCTACAACGGACCTTCTGAATTAATCCAATAGTTTACAAAGAAGTATGTGCGTCTAAGATCTATACCGGTTGAACATTTAGTATAACATTGATTGGATACCCATCTTTCTGTTGTATTTTATTCTATTTCATTACACTGAGAAATGGAAAATGCATGAGATGAATGATCAAGGTATCAAATCAATTATTCAATCAGTTGATATTCAGTAATTAAAGATATGATTTACTAACTAATTAACTTACAGAATTTAACAAATTATTGGATCGTATACATGATAAAATGACTAGTCATAATTCGCCGTCAATAAATAATTTGGTCAATAGTGATTATTCTGATCCAACTGCTACTACAAACAATACAACACATAATAATGATAATAACAATGATACTAATAATGCCAATATGACAACACCAACAGCTAGTACTAGTACTACTAGTACTTCCAATATTAACAATAATATCAATGAAGATGAGGATAGAAAATTTCTTAGGGCAGCTGCTGAAGCTATAGTGGCCACATCTGTAAATAATCAAATAGATCCAACAATCCTGGAACTATTGAAAAGAATTCAATACGCTCAAAATTCACCATCAAATTCACTTTCGAATTCAAATTCAAATTCAACAGCGACACCAACACCTTCTTCAATAACTAATATGAATTCATACACTGCATCTCCATTAACCCATACAAACAATAATATGGCATCTGATTCAAATGAAGAAAAATACAATTCAATTAAAGATACAATATCAAACTATTCTACTTTGGGTATAAATTTTGATCAATTCAATTCCATTTCAAATCCATCTTCGACAATCAACCCAAAATTATCATCATCATCTATTAATAACAATCCAACATTTGATCAATGGAGCTTAAATTCATTATCGACACTTCCAATTACAAGATCAAATTCAATAAGTTCAATATCTTCCAACCCTAAATCTTCATCAGATCTCAAATCATCGTCACAACAACAACAACAACAACAAGTGATGGATGATCAACAAGAAAAACCATTTATTTGTGAACATTGTACATTATCATTTCGTCGTTCAAGCGATTTAAGACGACATCAACGTGCTCATTTACCAGTACTTCCTCATATTTGTGATAGATGTGGGAAAGGTTTTGCTAGGAAAGATGCATTGAAAAGACATAGTGACACGTTAACTTGTAAAAGAAATAGAGAACGGTTGTTGAGTAGTGGTGGTGATTTAGAGTTGCTACAAAAAATAAGTAAAAAATGATCTAATTCTGGTCAAAATTAATGATGAGTTATGATGAGTAGTTTTTCAGTTCGTTTTTTAATATATGTGTGTGTGTGTTTTTTGTTCAGTTCAATTCAATTCAATGGGGAAGAGGTTTAAATATTCTAATTTTAATGTATAAATAATAATAACGTATTACAACGTATTACATAGTATAAATCATATCATGTATTGGAATTAAATTATACTAAAATTTGAATAAATTAATGATTTAAAATTATTATTAATTTTAACCAATTCATTATTATTGATACTAAAATTTTCAATTTTCAAGTTCTCAATGATGAAATTCAAATTATTTATTGATAATCCAGTGATTTTATTCCATTCAACTAGTGATTTATTTAAAATTTTAATTAAAATTCCAATAATTATATGTTTTATATTTAATTCATTATTTTGCTTAATATTGTGGTCATTAGAGTCATTAGGGGCATTATTAATTTTTTTGTTGAAGTCATTAACATTAGGGTCATTATTGTTATAATTATTATTATTATTGTTCATGGTCATATTATTAGTTAAATATCTTTTCAATAATATAACTAATTTTTCAAAATTTATCAAATTTAAATCACATCGTTTGAATAATGTGATTATAAAATTGTTGATGTTATTAAATTCAATTGGATCTAATTCGAATTCATTTTCCATTATGATGTTTTCAATGATATAACTGATTAAAAATTTGAAAATTGTTTGTTTTTCTTGTTTAATATTGTTATTATCATCATCATTATTATTTATGATATCTGGGGTATGCATTTCTGAATAAAAAGGAGAAAAATTTTTTGGAGAGTAGACTGACATAACTTCTATTTTATAATCAAGTCTGTGGTGAATTTTCTTTCGATCTGGGAGGTGAAATTGAATTAAGCAGAAAACAATTAGAAATGAAAATATTAATTCTTTTTTTTCTTTCCCCTGTTAAACAAAATATTTGTAAAGATGAATCATTTTGAAATTTGAATATTGGAAAAAAAAACAAAAGTGCCTTACGCTGACTAAGTTTGTAGTCATTTTCGGGTTTGTCTGAAAAAAATTATTGGAATTTTGTGCCGATCTGCCGAGATTTTCGGGTTTTCAATTTTAAAAAATTTGGCCAGGTGGGAAGAACAGTTATGAGAAATTACCAAATTGTTGCAAGTTCGATTCTGAAACGATGCAAAAATGAATTTAGAAAAATACCTGAAAAAATATCCGAAAAAAGCAGAAATACTCAAAACAGAAATATTTTCAAGAAATTTCCTAAAATTGCAGTTTTTCAAATCTTTTTTTTTTAAAAGTTAAGGATTTTCAGGGATTTTCCAAAAGCTAACAAACAGGAAAACAGAAAAATTCCTTTTTATTTTATTTAGATCTTTGATAAATTAGTTAGTTCCACTCTTTGATTCCTTTTATTTATTTCTATTCAGTTCAGTCAGCAAGTTGTTTCACGTTCTTGTCCGCTTCTATCAAGACCCCCTGAAAGAGAAAGAAAGATGGCTACTTTCAACGATTTTGATCACCAGTTTAAACAACTGAACTCATCTTTATGTGACTCAATTAATCCTAATTTCAATTTCACAACAGCTCATAATAATCAAAATGTTAATAAAACTTCACATTCACTAGCGGCTTTACAGAATGATGTTATAACAAACCACCAAATACACAGAATGTATTCAAATAAAAACCTGTCAAGCTTACCAAATAATGAAAGAATCAGAAACTTATCATGGAGATTGAATTCACTGAGAGAAGCTAATAATTATAAACTTAGATCTAGGCAAAGATCCAGATCTGCTATACAATACAACAACAACACTCATAACAATACTAATAACAATAACAATAACAAACCTATCAAAACCAAGAAAAAGAAATCAATCAATGATCCAATAGATGATGAATTCGATTATGTTGCTCATATTAAAAAGATCTCACAGGAAGAATTCTTACCAAACTATAACAATTATGAACAGCCATTGTCTCATTTTACGGCAAATAATACCACTAACAACAATATCAACAATACTACAAATTTCTCAAATTATTTAAATTCTTTAGAATCAACAATACTGGACACATCACCTACATCATCCACATCAACTGCTGCATCAATACACACATCAACATCAACGGCAACAACAACAACAGCAACCACTATCCCAACAACAACAATCCCATTCGATTTTAACAAACGTTCATTATCAACTTTTTCATCATCAATATCAACAATTCCAAATTCATTACCAACACATACATCATTCGGAAGTTTTCCTAACCATAACACTTCATCATTATCATCCTTGTCATCCTCCGCATCATCAAACTTACACACCACCAACACCATCACCAATTCAAATCCAACAACAACAATAATAACATGTTCTAATTGTCATACAAACACAACACCACTGTGGAGACGTTCCTCAAATGGAGAAATCTTATGTAACGCATGTGGGTTATTTTACAAATTGCATGGTGTAATTAGACCAGTTCCAATAGAGAAAAAATTGGAAAATTTTAAAAATTTAGAATCATTAAATAATAATAATTTCCATCATGCCAATGCCAATACGGGTGCGAGTGCGAATGGCAATATGAGAAATGGGAAAGATGATTTAAATAATCAGTTCCAGAAGTATGCTCCTTCTTCTGAGGTTAAAAGGTATGAAAGTTTTTCAAATGGACAACATTTAAGTGGTATTAATGGTGTTATTTCTAACAGTATGAATACTAATAGTAATAATAATAGTAATGGGAATGGGAAAATGCCG